>JBAKBP010034389.1:0-20751 GCA_037953745.1 Lithodes maja | reverse complement strand
CTCCATATAATATTTTATTGTATTATCTATGTTACTCAGATCTCGATTATTGCACTTTGGTTTTATAATAGGAGCATGTAGGAAGCACTATGTTGATTTTGGTTTGATTTCAAGTATATTTAGGTATCAAAACGATTTTTTGAAAATGGGGCAAATTATTTAGAGGGTCGAAATGTTAACCCATTTTGTAACTTCGCACTGCTCTCAACGTATTGGGACTACAGGGTCGTCCTTCATACACCAATCAGCCCCACCATTGCCATCCACAACCTCAGAGTCCCAGCACTCTCAGGCCGAATTTAGTTTTTTTTTTCATTTTTTAAGTAAGACTAACTTAACCCTTGTCTAGTGGGGGGTTTTGGGGCTTATTTGGGCATATTCAGGCCCTCCTGAATGATAAATCAAGTATCTGCATGAAAATATATGTATTCAGCAAAAAACTAGGCGCTAAAAGCTTCAAAATGAGACCAGAACGAGCTACGTAGCACTCGTGGTTCTCATACAGTGGTCCCAGTAACATGGGAGTTTAGCGTATAGCGGTATATTTTTTCCAGCTATGCTCACTACTGGCTACACTGCCGGCCTCTCGAGAACACAGGGAGGGTGAGTCAGTGGGCGGCGGTAGGCCCTGGGAGTCGGACGTGTGGCCCGACCATTTGCACTCGATTTTAACCCTTTAAAAGCCATAATAATGCTCCTAATTTTCTGCAAATTGGCGCCCGGCTATAGCCGGGCGCCGCCAGTTAAGGGTTAAAACCTCTACTTATTTTTGTATTAAATTATTTTAAAATACTAATTACCTTTCAATATCTATTATTTACTAACACAATATTAAGGGATCCTTATATTATTTTTAGCAATTTTCATTAAGTCTCTAAGTCTTTTGGTTTGGGACATATTTGAGGTCAAAGTCGATGTGCATATTCACAACGACCATACCACGAAAATTACGTTTTTGAGCGTTACCTCTCCAGGGTTAAATCCTTCCTATTTGTTTGCGATTACGTAAACTTTAATTGTTTGTACGTACATATTCTGATTTGCTCGTATTTGTTAAATGTGTACCTGTGCGAGAAGAAATCACTGTACGTTTATTGAATACAAATGAAAACAAATATAGACTGTTAATGAGCAAAGCAGTTGGTGCGAAGTACTTTATGTTAGCCAGTTATTGTACACACATACTAGGTTCATTAACTATTGTTCAAACCCAAAGTATATAATAACCTTGTTATCTCACTTACAGTGACTTGATATTGATCATTGTGGCAGCATTATATTCAGCACAATAGTTCCATCCAGTTGATCTGTTTATATTAATATATAATCTTGGTAATAGCTGCACTTCGCTGACAGCATTCTATCATGGCTAAATGTAGAGGGTTTTATTTAGTTGAGGGATCACATCTAGCAATCTCTCTGACTCCTAAAGGTCTTTTCTAAGCTGAATTTAAACCATGTAATGATAGCAAACAAGAATGATTAAAGCACCATCGTGTTCATAGAGTTACCCTGACAATCCTACAGCTACAACCATCTATGTTACTTGGTCTATTTGACAAGATGAAGTTGTCAGCACAACATGTCTCCCATATTGACGAGTCTCTTTGACCTTTAGCCAAATTTGTTAACCCCTTAGTACGATGATGTTCCCACATAATTAATTTTTGCAGTGCAATGACGCAAAACATGAATTTTATTCTAACCTAATTATTTAACGATACAAAGTATTTGGGTTGCTTGACCAATTCATGTTTTCTGTTCGAATCTCAGACCAAAGACGTTTCATTAACATATGTGCCATAAAATGAATTCACAAGCTTTATGATCAACTGAATGGAACACATTTTGTTATAATGGTCCATTAAATCATTATCATTGCTTTACCTTTCTGCCATATTATTTATTTTGCAGTCACAAGAGTCTCCCGTAACAATCATGCAAAAAAAAAAAAACATAATAATAATAATAATAATAATAATAATAATAATAATATTAATAAAATCGGTATGAAATGTTGCTCATTGAAGCATGATAATCTGGTCTCATATGAAAGGTCACAATAGCGCTCCAATATTATTACACACACACTCTCTCTCTCTCAGAGAGAGAGAGAGAGAGAGAGAGAGAGAGAGAGAGAGAGAGAGAGAGAGAGAGAGTGAATAGATTTTCAGATAACATAAAAGATAGTTCAGGTATTTCGACCAACACCTGATATACACTTAGGCAAACAACCTTTTATAAATTTATGTCAAATGAAGCATAAATAAAATATATTATTAAAATAGAAAACATAGAATTTATAGCAGTAGCTGTTTATTGAATATTACACTGACGGTTTTACTCATATATCTATACACTGTATATACAGGTATATATATATATATATATATATATATATATATATATATACAGTATATGTGTGTGTGTGTGTGTGTGTGTGTGTGTGTGTCAAGTTAAACATAACTGTACAATGCAGTAATCATAATTATACTCTAGCTAACATTTGATAATACTGTATATATATAATAATATTCAGAATTTAAATTTATCTGTAACCTCCCACAGATCCGTTTTATGTATTTATATGTTCTATATTTATCATTATTATTATGATTTAATTTGGTTTATGGGCAATAAGCAGACATAAGGCAAAGTTGTTTGTAACAAGTGTCTCCACCAAAGTTGAAAGAGTGATAGAGAGCCAATTTGAAGTTGAGAACTATCGTCTATTATCAGCCAGATAAACATAAATAACACCATTGTACTGAATGGGTTGTTAACTATAAACTATCAATGCTTCTCAAAACATCATTATGTTTAAAACACCAAATGTTATGATGATAGCCACTACAATACTACATTAAACCTTCCCTGGACGTCAAACCCGCTGGATATATTCCAAAACCACCAATTATGGCTACATAATACATTGTTAAATGTATATACGATGGCTAAATTTTTAATAATATTAAACGGTAATATTTTGCTGTTACAAATGTACAGTTGGCCACAACAAGTTCAGTTCGTCGTCGTGATCTTTTGTATGAAAGTTACATTTGTATGAATAAACTTCGATGTTGGTTCTTTTAATTATCAGTTGCCTAAGTTACTTGCCTGGTTACTTGTGGAGGCGGAGAAGTTCAACAGGAGAAAAACACCAACAACATCAACACCACTAACTATACCAGAAAGCCACAGATAAAAATAATAAAATAGTAAATAAAGAAAAAGAAGAAAACAAAATAAAAAGAACAAATGAAAAAAGGAAATACGAGGACAAAAGAAGTGGTAAAGCATCATTTGGCGGCAGTATAAACAAGAGAAGCCTTTGCCGGCCAAAATAAAGTGTTCCCAATGTCCAATAGTTGAGAGAGAGAGAGAGAGAGAGAGAGAGAGAGAGAGAGAGAGAGAGAGAGAGAGAGAGAGAGCGAGAGAGCGAGAGAGAGAGAGAGAGAGAGAGGGAGGGAGGGAGGGAGAGAGAGAGAGAGAGAGAGAGGGAGGGAGGGAGGAGAGAGAGAGAGGAGAGAGAGAGATAGAGAGAGAGAGAGAGGGAGGAGAGAGAGAGAGAGAGAGAGAGAGAGAGAGAGAGAGAGAGAGAGAGAGGGGAGGGGGGGGGGAGGGAGGGAGGGAGAGAGAGAGAGAGAGAGAGAGAGAGAACAACAAACACCTCCATAAAAAGTCAGCAAGAAAAATGGAACAGGTACAAAAGTGGGCCATTAAGAAATGGGAAGACAACTTAAGAAATAAATTAAAAGGTGGAAAAGTAGGTAGTAAAATGTGGTGGAATATAGTAAAAGAGAAACAGGGAATAATTTGTGAAGAAAAAATTCCGCCTCTAATAAGTGGAAATGGCAAAGTGGCCCAAACTACAACAGAACAAGTCCATGCCCTAGCTCACCACTTTGCAAACAAGATGACTGTACCACACACTGATCATCAACCACCACACATCCCAATAGTAACTCAAGAAAAGGTAGACTGTTTCAAAACTAGTAAGACTGAAGTTTATGGACTGCTACATGGACTAGATTAAAAAAAAGCTGTGGGACCCGACGGTATAAGTCCACGACTACTCCATAAATGTGCAAAACAACTCGCACAGCCTCTTACTTTGTTTTTTAATAACTGCCTCTCTCTCTCAGCAACATTACGTGCTGAAAATGGCGGTCGACATAAGTTGTGCACCGCCACATAGTCCATATTTATTTCACTCGACATAAGTTGCGCGCCGCCAGTTAAGGGTTAAACATCAATTGAGAAAACTAGTATATGGTTTGAAATGTACACATTTGAGGGAAACAAATATTAACTCTATTGGCACGACTGTAGCACGCGTTCTCAACAATGTTCTACACAATATTCAATCTTCGTCATCTTCGTCCTGGTTCATAGCTACTGCCTTCGTCTGTTCATTACAACAATCTGATCCAGCATTACAATTGCAAACCATTGAACATGATATCTGTGCTGCCACACAACCACACCTGCCAGTGGAACATGGCTGGGTGCTGTTGCATCCACACTTGATCAGCTGCAGAATGTTGACAGGTGCAGCAGGCACATCATTTGGAAGTGTGGGTGGAGACAGTGCACCATCTTCACCTTCTTGCCATCCATACTGAATGACATCCAAATTCGGAGGGTGTGCCTGAATAGCCAAATTCCATATCATGACTTGATGATGAGCACGATGTACATGCTGAATAAAGGCCTTGCGCGATGGAGGCAATGATTTCAGTTTTGGAGCAGAGGTAATCTTGGAGTTGGCCATCTTAGACTTCCACATTACATACCTATGTGTGTTCATATCACCTTCCACTTTTGACCCATAACATGCAGCAATGAAAGTAGTTGCCTCACATATCATCTTTTCTTCATTTGCTTCCAGTTCACCAAGTAAGGCTGGGTGATGTCCAGCCATTAGTACCTTCAAGGCTGTAGCTTTTCCAATTCCAAACAAATAAGACACAGTATCACATCCAGTCAGAGCATGTACAGCAGGCAGGTATTTAGTGATGTGTTTGTGTTTCAATGCAGTTTCACGAATGTCTATGTTCACCCTCCCAGCACTTGGACTCTCCATACTAACATTCACAGTCGTCTTTTCTTTTAGGTAGAAATGAATCAGCAGAACAAAGACATCTGTATCATCACTGATCACTTTGATATGTGAGTCCCAACTAACATTTGATACAATTTGAACTAAGTGATGGACGATGATGACATCCGCTTCCTCATGAAGTGTTTTCAAATCTTGTCTCTGGATAGTGGAATTGTTCCATATTTGTATTGGTGTAGGATCTTTTCCAGTGATAACCAGTTTGGTCTGGTTGTTCACTATGTGGGTAATCAGATACTGACAGATTAAATCAATGAGTTGTACTTTGTTGTAGACTACATTGAGGACCACTTTTTGTGCTGGAAGTGGTGTATGTAAGTTGAGTTGATGTTTTCGACTTGCATCATGACCTGCACGACTGGATCTTGTCATTTGTTTTGTGCTAGTTTTGATGTACAGTCTACCGCACTTATAGCGCGTACAAAAAATGCGGAGAAAATAATTGCTGGAAACTTTCCAAAATACACCCGCCCACTACAGTCCCTGCCATCCTAACTCGACCAAAAGGACTCACTATTTCGTTTTGAATGTGGGAAACGAGAAATCACCTCTCCCACCCCCCTTCCTCTCTCTCTGTCTCTCTCTCTCGGTTTGCCCTTGTTGGATTTGTTTTCGGGTGGGGTGGGGTTTGGGAAGCGTCTCGCCAGCAAAAATAGGTGCATATATGCTTATAACCTATCTTGAGTACTCTTCTGTAATATACAGGAAAGGTAATGTTAATAATTATTACCTCTTACAATCTAAAGAAGAGAACTGTCTCACCATGCTATCAGTTACGTATGCTCTATTACTGATACCGTATCTATCTTCTTGTTCACTCACATTACTTAATAACTCCTTCAGACATATTATGTTCCAATAAGTCCGAGGAGGCGGGAGCCCCGGGATCATTGCCACTGCCACGCACTACACTCACAACAACACTGCGGCCGTTAGAATTATCGGAGGAGGCTGAGGTTGCCACCAACGGTTTTATCGTAAGCTAACTTATCGGACTTACTGAGCTCATATGACGCAAAATCGCGTCATAAACTAATTGGAGAGGCATGGAGATAAGTCCATATGACGCGATCGCGTCATATGAGTTTTTGATTATAAGTTCCATATGACGCGATCGCGTCATATATGTCGCGATCGCGTCATATATGTCGCAAGGAACGACAACCCTTATATTAGGATTAGCCGGGAACGTGAGCGAACGACTACAGACCGTCAGAATAATGGAGGGAGGATGGACAGGTTACTGAATATAGTCCAATGAAAAATTTGTAGTTTTACATCCCTTTCTAATGTGTTTTATATACTGTATTACTCTAAGATACTGTAGTAATTACTCCCAACTTTGGTAAAGTCTAGAAATAATATTCACCGAAAATCCTGTGATTTCTTTACATTATCAATAATATGAGCAAAGGGCTCCTACTCCTACATGATAAGATGAATCCTATGCATGGTTTATGTTAATGGTTTTAATTCCCCTATGTGACAGACATTATTTATAAACCTACTTTACATAGCACATACTAAACCATTTTACTATTATTTATGAGTTCCTCTTGCCTAGGTATAACAAGAGCTGAAAGATAAATATATTCAACCTGCATATTCCATCTGACATAGTCGATTAATAAGTAACTGAATTAATTAAAATAAAAACACTGTGTTAGCTGTATCCTAGGATATGATTGTAGTATCCCTTTGATGATCAGTACGGGCTCCTTTCACTTATGACATGCTCTCCTAAATATTATTGTTATCAATAATAGTATTACTAGTAGAAATAAATAAAATATCATATTATCATTCTTGCTAAAACAGCTTCCCAGAAGTTAGGTGTGCTCAACAGTCACTGTGGTTTCTTCACCCGCGCACAGCTTCTTGTTCTGTAAAGGGGCACTGTGCGCCCATGTATCGAGTATTGTTCGCATGTGCCCTGGGACAAATGTCCGTGGCAGGATTAGATGTTAGTAGGGGGCAGTTGTTAGTAGGGGGCAGTTGTTAGTAGGGGGCAGTTGTTAGTAGGGGGCAGTTGTTAGTAGGGGGCAGTTGTTAGTAGGGGGCAGTTGTTAGTAGGGGGCAGTTGTTAGTAGGGGACAGTTGTTAGTAGGGGGCAGTTGTTAGTAGGGGGCAGTTGTTAGTAGGGGGCAGTTGTTAGTAGGGGGCAGTTGTTAGTAGGGGGCAGTTGTTAGTAGGGGGCAGTTGTTAGTAGGGGGCAGTTGTTAGTAATATAATAGAGAAAAACATATATTAATTTACAAATGCAGTCGGTCGTGGATTTAAGGCAAGGTGTTTGTCTAGGCGAAGTTTAAAAGAATCAACGGTGCTGCAGTTTATGACATCTTGGGGAAGCCCAATATGCGATATGAGTGGAGGTTCCACTCATATTGCATTTCTCGAAAGAGTAGTTTCAAAAGCATTTCGCCTCATCAACTCGCTTCTTCTTACTTATTCCCTACACGTTCTTTCTACACACCACAATGTTGCTTCTCTTTCACTCTTCTATCGCTATTACAACAATCAGTGTTCTTCAGATCTCTCTCAGTGCATACCTTTTCGGCGGGTGTGAGGCATTCGACTTTCAACACAGTACCACTTATGTGCTGTCCAACTGTCCAACCCAAGAATTAGCAAATGTTCTCAGTCTTTCTTCTACTTAACACGAACTCAGAAACTCTCACCGCCAATCAATGTTTCCTTCATCCTCTGACTTAGATTGCTTTAAGCTTAGTGTGTTCAGCATATTGAACCCAACGTCCATTGAATTTGGCTATCTGTCACTATTTTGGCTTTGGGGGCGACACTCGTTACAGGGCAGCATGCCTTTTGTCTCCTTCTTAAACATAAAACAAAAAATAGTAATATATGAGCTGGAGTTTGGAGAACAGGTTTAGAATTTATTAGGGTTTCATATGAATAATGTTGAGGTAGAGTTTAATGTATCATTATTACTATTATTATGAATATTATATTACAGTAGCTCTGGGGGGAAGAATACAAACACAATACGATGCTGGCGGCAACACTGGCAAATCTATATATCATTAGTGCTTAAGGTGTGTGCGAGACTGATTTGACCGTGGCAACAAATTAATATACTCATTATAACATATTATACACTCTTTATATCGACAGTCACATACTTTAGTACGATGCCTATTATATTGAAACTTTCGTACCATATTGTTCGACAGTGGATCTTATTAAGAGCATCTGTAATAGTTTATGGGGCATATGTTGAGATAGTGCATACCGGTACCTACGGCGCTTATCTCCGACACTTCACCTTTGGAACCTGTGGTAACTAACCCACTGCAGGGGTGTTACATTTTTTGGGTTACCACAGTTTGTCACCCCAGATGGAACGTCACAACGACCCACTTATACCAGGTTACTATTATGCTGCTGTCTCAACAGAAGGATTTGGGTGTGAATAGACCCGCGCGGGATTGATCTCTCGACCTTATGAATTTGGGTCCACTATACCACTGGTAACCAACCATCTATAGATCTCCCTCCTATTCTATTACAACAAGCCCTATGTAATATTGCACTATATATAGTTAGTATTTAATGATTATAGAATATTAGATACAACACGTTTAGATAGTTTCATATTCACTATTCCCTTTCTCCTGCTCCATCTCTATACTGTATAATTATGTCCCTCTCTCATACTCTATAATCTTCTCTCTTTTTCTTTGTCATCCTAGAGTAGCGTGGCAAATCAAAATATAATTTGAAAAGCAGCTACAGGACTTAAGCACATCAGAATTGATTGGTAAATATTACGACATTACAACGTTAATTTTAAGAACAAACGAGTAGGTATGGAATGGATTTTGCACGGCGATTCCGAACCTTGTTGGCAATTAAATGATGGTAATGTGACCAAGTAAATTAGTTACTAGTGTGTATTATATTATCATATTAATAGTAACCCATTACAGTCTTAAATAGCCTATAATGTAACAGACCTATCAAATCATTTCACTATATGATTTTTATATGTAAGCTTAATGTTTGCAAATATAACCTATCAGTTGCTTATAGTTGCCCTATATTTTATTCATAGCAAAAAAAGGTTAATCATAATAACACACACACACTATATATCTATAGATAGATAGATAGATATATAAATTAATACAGGGAGACAGGGAGAGGGAGAAATCTATAGTTGTAGAAATATTATACATTGTGTGTGTGTGTGTGTGTGTGTGTGTGCGCGTAAGCACACTTAGAGAGAGAGAGAGAGAGCGCGTCTCGGTTCATATTCCAACCAGCGATTACTTGGAGGAATGAGTGTGAAAGGGGTAGGGAGTTTTTAGACAGTTGCCAGCCAATATTTTTTTTCTCTGGCTTGTACCCGCTATAAGTGCGGTAAACTGTACATTAGATACAGGATGGGTTGAGGGGGGGCGTTGCCACCCTCACCCCCCCCCCCCCCCTTGATTTATTGTCATCCTCATATATGTAGATCTGTAAGGGGGCAAAAACAGGTTGCCGGTATTTCGTTTTTGTGAGTAACGCTCACGCCATTTATTGGGTGAATCGCACTCACCGCATATTTCAAAACAAGGTCAAGTCGAAGGATTCATTGTGCGCAATGCTTTGTTTACGGTCGGGACTTAATATTTGTGTGTTATTTTTCGGTGTAATCGGGGTTTTTAAAGTGTCGATAACGAAATTCCTCCATGCGGACTATAATGAGAAAAATATGGCGAGTCTATTTGTCCCTATTTTCCCTAATAAATTGTTTCTAATAGGGCGGATGTAGTGTCCTTGAAGATTATCGAAATATTTACTTGATTAATCTAGTCGTTTTTGAGTGACAGAGGTTAGAGAGGTCATGATTTTTCTCTTACTTACAGTGAATACACTATAGTAGGAGTGAACAGACATGATGAACTCGACCCTACCCTTCCTTCCGTGTGTCTCTAGCTAAGACATCGTTCTGTGTGGGTCATTTACAGTCATACGAATCATTATTAATGTTGCAACTTGTCATGGCGGTCGACCTTACCATCTTGCTTACTTATAACATATTGTTCTTGTTGTAGTTAAACACGGAATGCAGTTTGTTGTTGAAGAACCGTACGTGATATACAATTTGGATGTCTTTTCCTGCACTTGGTTTTCTCGATTTTTTATAGTAGTAGTTCATTTTTCACACGTATAACTCCTTCGGTACCGGCAATGTCTCTAACCTCTATAACTCAAAAAGGGCTGGAGCAAATGAGCTGTCAATATATACACTTATTCCCTAACCATGTTCTCTTATTTGGTAGAAATATTATCTCGATTACTGTAGTCCTTTATGAGATATGAGATGTTAGAGGTTACGATTTCTGCCCAGTCTAGAATGAACGCACTATAGTATGAGGACCGGAATGGTGCCGCTCTTGGAAGAAACAAATTCAATGACATGTCCTTGATCTTAAGAGGGGTCACCTGCTTTTTTTTTCTCTTTTTCTCCTTTTCTATGGCTTGTATCCATTCGGCCCCATGCAGCCAACTGTTTTAAGACGTTTAACCCCATCCAGGTGTTGATTTTTTCCTGACGAGCGATAGCGAGCCAGCATTGTATGGAGAAATCCAGCTTCGCCGGAGACATTTTTCTATCGAAAAATGTACAAATTTAGCTTGCTGTCAAAACAAAAATATATATATGCTGGCTCGCTACCGCTCGCCAGGAAAATATTGACACCTGGATGGGGGTAAGCGTCTTAAATAGTAGGCTGAATGGGGTCGAATGGATACAAGCCAAAGAAAGAGGGAGAGAAAGAGAAAAAAGCGAGGTGGGCCCCCTTAACTTGCACACATCCGTCATAATTTTGTCTTCATTCCTATTTATAATTGTAGGGCTTATCTCACGGTAGCAAACTTAATATAGTTATGTAACACTTAGGCCTTTAGGTCAATATTTACGAGCCGCACCACAGCTGGGATCTCATTTCTAATGGTAGTTTTGGGTTCCTATCATTTTATGCTGCATTGCTATATACTTTATGCTGCATTGCTATATACTTTATGCTGCATTGCTATATACTTTATGCTGCATTGCTGTATACTTTCTATCCACCGTTTTTTTTTTTTTTTTTTTTTTTTGGCCTTATTTTTTTGTAGCATTAACCTAACCAAAAAACCTAACCTAACCTAACCTAGCCTAACCTAACCTAATCTAACCTAACCTAGCCTAACCTAACCTAACCTAACCTAACCTAACCTAGCCTAACCTAACCTAACCAAACCAAAAAACCTAACCTAGCCTAACCTAACCTAACCTAGCCTAACCTAACCTAACCTAGCCTAACCTAACCTAACCTAACCTATCTATCTATCTATCTATATGCTCTGGCCCAATCCCCATTTTGGGGGTAGCCGACTCAAGACAGAGCAAGAACAGGGAAAACACAAAAACAACATAAAACAAAAAATAAACACAGATAAAAAGCACAAACTCACACACATCCAGGTCACCCAGGAGAAGACCCAGAGACCAGGGTTACCAAGGTCGCTCCAGCACTCCCCCAGCCCCTGACCACCCGGAGAGGTTCCGATCTCGGCAGGCAGACATGCAGCGGAGCCAAAGCCACAAGCCCTCCCACCACACTTCCAGGCACACCCTTCATATTATTCGTCCCCCCGGGCCAGGCGCCTGATGGACTATTATCTAGTCGAACTTGCGCCCGACCCCTTACTCCAAATGACCACGTGTTCACTCAACTATTCACAAGCATTCTCCATTCACTCCTGTCCACCACCACTTCCTCTGCCTGATCTATAGTCATTCCTCTATCATCCAAAGCCTTTCTTACACAGTCTCTCCATCTCAATGGGGGTCTTCCTGCCCTTCTATCTCCCCTTGTACCTGACTCACATATTCTCTTTGTAAGCCTTTCATCTCCCATTCGTTCAACATGACCATACCAGCTCAGCACCCTTCTGTCCACTCTGGCTGACAAATGTTCCTGCTGCCCCACTCTCCTACGTATCTCTTCATTCCTCAATCTGTCTCTACGAGTAACTCCACACATACTCCTCAAGCAGCTCATCTCCATCACATCCAGCCCTCTTTTCTCCTTTTTCTTCAGAGCCCATGTCTCAGCCCCATACATCACTGTTGGCACAACAATTCCTTGATACAGTGCACTTTTTACTTTCACTCCGAGATTTCTCGTCTTCCACATACTTCCCATTGCTCCGAAAACCTTCCTTCCTTCACACACTCTCTGTTTTACCTCCACTTCCATACCTCCACTCCTGCTTATCGTTCCTCCTAGATATTTAAAACACTCTACTTGTTCCAATATTTCCCCATCCAGCCTCACATCTAGATTCACCCTATGCTCTCCCCTATTACACACCATTACTTTACTTTTATTGACGTTCACCTTCAGTTTCCTCCTTCCACAAACCACACCAAACTCTTTGACTACCCGCTGCAGTTTCTCATCAGAATCCGCCACCAATGCTGTGTCATCAGCGAACAGCAACTGATTCAACTCCCAATCTCTACCATTCTTTCCTACTAAACCCAATCCTCTTCCCATAGTTCTCCTTTTCACCTCCCTCACCACACCATCCATAAACATGTTAAACAGCCATGGTGACATTACACAACCCTGTCGCAAACCTACCTTTACCTCAAACCATTCACTCAACTCACCATTTCCTACTCTCACACATGCTCTGCTCCCTTCATAAAAACTCTTAACTGCTTCTAACAAATTTCCTCCTATTTCATAAATCCTTAACACCTTCCACATTGCTTCACGGTCCACACGATCATACGCTTTTTCCAAGTCCATAAAAGCCCAAAATATCTCCTTATGCTTCTCTAAATACTTCTCGCATAACTGTCTTACTGCAAACATCTGATCCACGCACCCTCTTCCCCTCCTAAAACCGCACTGTTCTTCTCCTATTGCAACTTCCGTACACTTTATTATCCTCTCTATCAACACCCTGACGTCACTATGACGTCACAGGCCCGGTATAGACGACCCGCAAAATCCTTTATACCATTGTTAATAATTATTTCAGTGACATTGCATTTTACAAGATAATTATATGCAGGTTGGCGATTATTTGTTTATGTTTACCTCAACCCATGCGACCCCACCTTTAATGTCTGTGGAATACAGATTAATATACATTGTATTGCTTAACCCTTTCTGTACCGGCGACGTCTTTAGAATTTTATTGTAGCTATATTTAGACGACTTTGTGCAGTTTGAAAAGGATCTGTAGCAGTAAAAAGGGCTAAGTGAGATAGTTCGAATGTTGTTGATTGCTGAATAACACTGAATACAATCGTCTAATAGTAGCTAGAATAAAGTTAATAGGACGACACTGGTACTGAAAGGGTTAAGCAGTATTGCAGTGAGTATTATTTTAAGTATAAATATAAATTCTTAACATCTGTATATTACGTCTTAATCACGATTAATGACGCGATTAAACAAAACAAACCTCTTGAGAAATTGTTATTAATATGAAACTTTTAGGTTAAGAGGATGGTTCAATTTAGGTTAAGAGGATGGTTCAATTTAGGTTAAGAGGATGGTTCAATTTAGGTTAAGAGGATGGTTCAATTTAGGTTAAGAGGATGGTTCAATTTAGGTTAAGAGGATGGTTCAATTTTTGGTCGATTTTTTTTCATGTATTCATTATTTTTCTAGTTTCCTCCTTAGACCTCCATCAAATTTAGAAAAACATCCATTAGATCCCCTTTCTAGATTAATTTGTACATTTTTCGATAGAAAAATGTTCCGGCCTCCAAAATTACAAGCTCACTATCGTTCGCCAGGAACACAATTGACACCTAAATAGCACGAAAGATCTTAATATTGACAAGGAAATGGGGCGGAAGGGCTTTCAATCGACCAACTAATGGAGCAAACACTTTAAAATATGAAAACTAATAGGGCTAAGCATGAGGGAGAAGAGGGATCTAGAAAAACGACCCATCTCCCCTTAATGTCAGTAGGGAAATAATTCTTAATAATTGATAGGTGCAAACACGTACCTCAGATTATCCATTTTAGTTATTGTTAGCGACATTATATACAGTATATATACCGGTATATATATATATATATATATATATATATATATATATATATATATATATATATATATATATATGTTTATATTGTTTTGTGGTCCCTAGACCACTATCAAGGGTAAGCACTCCCTTCGAAATATATTTGTACATTTATCGGTAGAATAATGTTCCGGTCCGGTTCCTAATACATTACATGCTCGCTATCGCTCGCTATCGTTAATGAAGAAGACAAACGGCAAAGCTTCCTGCAATAAGTGTCTCTCCCAAAGTTGAAAGAGTAATGGGCGATATTTTAAGTGTTTTTAGTTTTTGTTTTTTCATTATATATTCACCGGTTGAATTGTTTTGGGTTAACTCCTTTTGTACCTGCGACGTCTTGTTAACCCATAACTGGCGGCGCGCAACATATGTCGAGTGAAATAAATTTGGACTATGTGGCGGTGCACAACAGCTGTCGAGTGCCATTTTCAGCACGTAATGTTGCTGAGAGAGAGAGCTGAGCGGTGGGACGAGCGTAGTAACCTTATGACCGTTCCCCACGACCACCATGGACCTACTGAACTGTATCCCACCCTTCTCCCCATTTCTCACTCGCTACACAGGGAATTATGTACGGAAATTACCTTATTTTAGGTTTTTTGCACTCGTGTTGCACGATCGTTGCAAGAGAACCAGTAGTCGTACAAGGATGGTTAGGGTGTCATTGGAAAGCTCTGTTTTTGCCCTTTCAGGGATAGATACTTGTTTTATGCTCTGGGTCTTGTTTATGCATAAAAATGAGCCCGGAAACAACCCTATTTAGGGTAAAAAAAAAACTGCTGGGCGGTACATAGAAATTACCGCCTAGGCCGCTCTTAAGGTGTTAATTTTGTTTTTGCTATATTTAGACTACTTTGTGCTGTTTAAGAAGGATCTATGGTAATAAAAATATTTTAGGGAGATAGTTCAAAGCCTCTTAATTGCTGAATAAAATCGTCTACAAGTAACCAGGATACAGTTAACTAGCAGGGGTACCCAGCGTTGCCCGGGTTTAAAAACAATACTGTACCACCATACTTACCATCACTACTACTACCATAATCACCATCATCAATCAACAATACTACTACTACCATAATCACCGGCCTCGACCTCCCTGTGCCTCATTAAACGGCGACCTCGATTTCGGCCGCTAAATGACCTCCGATTTTGGATCTGACCTCATCCGTACCCCCATTTTGGGGGGCTGCGAGCAACTATCGTTTCATACACCTTTTCGTTCGGAGGCCTCCTTCTTCCCCAAACGGCCATTTGTTTCATTTTTTTTTTTTTTTTCAATTTCGGCCTCGAAACGACCTCCGATCGTGGCCTCGCCCCCTCTATGACCTGACCCAGGTCAATTGACACCCACATGCAAAGTTTGAGCTCCCCAGGTCCAAAACTGCGGCTGCCTACTTAGAACACACACACACACACACACACAGACAGACAATCAAAAATATTATATAATAGCAGGGGTACCCGGCGTTGCCCGGGTAATCACCATAATCACCATTACTACTACCACCACTACTACTACCATAATCACCTTCATCAATACTACCATAATCACCGGCCTCGACCTCCCTGTGCCTCATTAAACGGCGACCTCGATTTCGGCCGCTAAATTACTTCCGATTTTGGATCTGACCTCATCCATACCCCCATTTTGGGGGGCTGCGAACAAATTTCGTTCTATACACCTTTTCGATCGGAGGCCTCCTTCTGCCCCAAACGGGCCTTTTTCCGATTTCGCGCCCATTTTCTCTGTCCCTTTCACCCTGGGGATTTTTGTTTTCACTAAAACCTGCCTAGGAAACCCCTTACTATGCATACCAAGTATGAACGCTCTAACTTAAAAACTGCAGCCGCCTATAAAGGACAGACAGACAGACATACAGGCAACCGTAAATATTATATAGATAAGATATCGCCGGTACAGAAGGGGTTAAGTGGCACTGTTTGAAATGTACTGGTTGCATTAATCACTGGTTGAGTTGCTAGTGATTGAAATGGTCACTGGTTGAGATGGCGACTAGTTGAGGTGGCACGGGTTAAGATGTACTATAGTTTATTTTTTTACAAGTGATTTTAATTGCTATGTTACTCTCTTGTTTATTCAGCTATTACGTAGATTGTGTAGCGAAATGCGTTGTTAATTATGAAAACTTGGCATTAATACGACACAGTCATAGTAGATTCATATTTTTCCATTGTGTATTGATAAATCAATTGTTAAGGGATTCAATTTACTATCAGCTGAAATAAAACTGAATATAGTTGAAATTACAGTAGTGTTGATGTAACGAAGTATGCATTTTGGTATATGTAGTGATATCTATAGGAGTGATTATGATGTACAGTCTGGGACTAAAGTCGGGGTATGGAACTTCAGCCATCCATTATTGCCCTCTGACGGTGGTATTGGAAGCAATACGAGATATGATGTTTTTGGCTCTCCATAGATGTCTCTGTTTGACACGTCCAGGTAGCGCCAAAAGTAAGCGAGAAACATTCTGTTTCTTAGTGGATTACGACCATGCCAACTAGAACAAACACACACACTACTTCATTATTTGAATGTATGGAATAATAAATGTTAAAAGGAAGCGACAATGCACTGGGTATCCATGACAGATGTAACAGGCACACATTTCAGAGTTAAAAGTGGTGTGTGTCATTTTCCTTTATTGGTAATACACTGAAGCTTTATATCCCTATATACAGCAGTATATACATGCAAATAATATAACCAATAATAGGTGTTTATAGTAAAGGTTGTTATATGACAGTATTGCTAGTGCCAATAATATGTATATAATGTATATAACATTGTGATTAGGATACTAACAATGCAACACAAATAATGTAACTGAATATGATACGGTTCATTGGAATGACATAACGTGGTGTAACACAACATTAATTAAACACAAATATATGATATTAATATAATGTCTAGGAACAATATTAGGAAACATTTAAAGGATTACCTGTAAGAATATTTATATACAGTATATACTGTATTAAAGCAATATTGCGATATAATTATTTCCATCATTCCATACAGTAAATTGTGTTGGAGATCCTTCGACCAACCTTGGTCTGTATCACTCCAACCTTCGATCATCCCGACGACTTTTATATTATTAGAAAATTACCACTACACACGTTAATATGTTTCACTATTTCACACCTCCTTTAACAAAGTTTGATCGTAGTGTAATAAATATAATCCATATGTTATTCCCATACTGTCTATATCGCATATCTTTATGGAGGAGAGTGAAAGTTTATAAAACGCTCCGAAGCTTGTAGAAAAGAACTATAGCTCTTTTAGTACTTCAGGGAGTAGGGAGATAACGTAAACATCCAATGATTCATAGGTCAAACTAGGTCTTATTAAAACCTTCTCTTCAATGGATACTTTCTGATATTGTATACTAACAGAAAATAGCTAAAATAAGGCACTAGATTGATTTAGGGATTACCGAAAAGTTTAAACAGCTTCCCCGACTGTAATAAGTTAGTTAAGCTATTTGTATGCGTAGAAGAAACAAACCTACTTTTGTCAATTATGTATATTATACAGCATACCTCTAATTATTTAGAGGTTTGATAATCATCGGTCCTTGTCAGTATTTGATAATACTGAATAGCTTTTCATAGTATCTATTGTATGCAAGGTTTCATAAGCCATCTCCTCCACATTAAATTCAGTGCCCTCAAGAACTCCTTGACACAATTATTTGTGTTAGGTGTTCTAGTTATGTTTTTACTAATCAGGTCAAGCATCCTTTCTTTACCAGTTAATTAATTTGAATGATAGTAGGCTGTATTTTCTACCATGTTAAGATTATTGGCTTACAAAGTTGTGCGCGGTAGTCTTTACACTACCCGTATGCGTCCCGCCACCCGTGAGTGAGCATTAAATTAAGAAATCCTCGTGCGTTCCCCCTTATCGTTCAGACCAGAATTATTCATACGTGTTTGGAGATTTCATTATACCTCTGATAAACTTGGTAAGAATACTTCACGTTAGATACTCAACTCCCATATATATTAGTATCAAGGGTTTATTCTATATGTATGCGTGTCTGTACATTATTGCATATTTCCAATATAATACTATCATTTAATTCCTGTTCATTATTATGTTATGTAGAGACCTTTGTGTGTTGTAAATATATTCAATTATTTACTTACTATTCCTTATAATAGTTAAGTTAACTCTTAGTCCACATTTCAGGTTTCGTCATACTCGTGAATTTCATATCAATCGTATTATGCCATAATATGTTGATTTCCTTACTGTTCACAAATAATACCTAAGGACTCTTTCTATCTATCTATCTACAGTATATGCCATTGAATAAATAAGAGTGTATAACTTATAGACCAGAGGCCAGATACCGAAAAGCCCCCCCCCCCCCCCCCCCGTATATTTAACTGTTACTATGATTTTTGTGTAGTTGACACCTATATCTTCCAAAAAGTGTCTGATATACACGCATTATCCGGTTGCAGGTACCCGATTATGGGTATCAAAGATGGCAGCCAAGAACTGTCAGTGAATTTTAAGAAATATGTAACTTTTGATGGAATTGGCCTAGAGATTACTTAAAAGTACTTATTTCCACTACTTTGGGGATGAGAAATGCATTGGTGGCATTACTTTTTAATTTACTGTCCATATTGATGCCAAAAAATCCAAATTTGTAGCCAAAAATGACAAAAATTGGCATTTTATCTTACAAATCAATCATATCTTACTTAAGACAACTATTTAATTATAATACTATCTTTTTCTTTCAGAAAGATATAAAAATGACAGATGAGAAACCACTGAAACTAAAAAAAAAAAAAATTAGAAGAAACATGAGCTTGAATGTATCATATGCTTTACACCAACATCAAAAGAAAAAATCAAGCGCATTAGCGAAGGACTCTTTAACTCGATAAGAAAAGCTGCAAGGATCCGTCAACTAAGTGGAAAAACTTATTCTGAGAGGTGCAATAGTGTGTGTGATGCCCTACCAGATGCTATTGTCCAACACCAACATGGTTATCACCGAAAATGTTATCAGCGGTTCACTACGACAAGCAGAATTACAAAACCAGCATGATGAGACAGAGGTAGATGGTGAAACAAAAAGTCAACGGAAAAAACGCAAATTTAATCCTGTCTCACCAACTTCAACTCTCCTACCCAAAGATCAATGTTTTATATGCTCAAAAAGAGTAAAGAAACATAAGCAGAAATATGATCCATTGATGAAGCTGACATCAAGAAGTAGAGAATCTGACATAAAGGAAAAAGCCAAACTTATTCAAGACCATACAATCTTGTGTCTGATTGACCTGGACCTTGTAGCAAAGGAGGCCAGATATCATAAATCTTGTTATGAAACATACATTCCCCCCAGAGAGAGGTGACACATCATATCCACCTAGTGAAGACACTCCCAAAGAAAGCTTAGCTGCCCATGAAGATGCATTCAAACATATATGCCAACATGTTGAGAAACAGATAATCCAAGGATGTAATGTAGAACGAATCACGATGTTAAGAGAGAGGTATCTTCATTATCTGCAAAATCACCATTCACAGTTTTACAATCCAAGTTACAAAACATGTAAACTCAAAGCAAAGTTAATCAACCATTTTGGTCACTCTATTCAATTCTGGCAACCAAACTATCGCAGTGAACTGGTATATTCATCCAACATTCCAAAAGGTAATGCAGTAGAAGCTGCATTCGAAGCTGCTGCCTCAGACTCTAGGATTCTTGAAGAAGTAGCACTCATTTTGAGGAGAGAAGTGCTAGATCATGCAAAATCCTTTCAGTTGCCATGGCCACCACCCTCCTGGACCCACCTTACGTGATCAAACACCTCCGCCCCAACATTTGATACAATTTATGCATTTTCTTCTTTCTGGAGAGAAGCATTTATCAGACCAGATAACTTCATTATCCCATGATATAATGTATTCAATCACTAATGGACATTGGATGACCTGCAAGCATCTTATGCTCAGTGTATCTCTGTGGCATCTGACAGGGCAAGCTGAAGTTATCACTCTTCTCAACCGGTTTGGACACTGTTTCTCCTATACAAAAGTGCTTGAAATAATGACTGCAGTATACCTAAGTGTGAAAGAGCACTGAAAGAGCACACTGGTCCTCTTCCTCCTCACATAACAACTTTCAACAATCTGGTGGTCCATTTTTTGTTTTGACAATTTTGATCTCACTGAAGAGACACCATCTGGACGAGGCACCACACACAGTACACATGGGTTGATATTACAGGAGAAGCATATTTTGCAAGACATGGAGGAACCTACTTGTGAGATTGGCAGTATCCCAAAGACTAAAGCACGATCAGCTCCATATGAACAGAAACACTTACACCCATGCTATGTCAAGAGTAAGCCTGAACCACCGAAAAGTAATATATCCTTGGATATAAACAACAAAGTAAGCATGGCAGCATGTCAGTCTGATACTTTATGGATACTGTGCCATCAAATATCCAG
>JBAKBP010034388.1:0-20752 GCA_037953745.1 Lithodes maja | reverse complement strand
CCCCTCCCCCTCCCCTTTCCATCCTCTTCACTTCCCTCCCCATCCTCTTCGCTTCCCTCCCCTGCCGCCTCACTCCCCCTCCTCTCCCCTTCCCCTCATCTTCACTTCCATCCCCTCCCTTCCCCTCCCCCCTTCCATGACCTTTTACCCCCACCTCCATCATCCCACCCCTCTTTTTGTCTATTCCCCTCCCCCTCCCTCTTCACTCCCCTACACCTCACCCCTTCCACGACCTTTTACCCCACCTCCATCATCCCAACTCTCTTTTTGTCTCTTCCCCTCCCCCTCACCAAATGTATGCCCTCTTTTGCCCCCTCTCGATGCCTTGTACCCTAATGCCTTCACGCTGGTGGTCTATCCTTTGTATCAGCCGTAATACTCAGAAATAACATTTAAGGCGGGGGGGGGGGGGGGGGGTTCACCTGCTTCTTTATCTTTCTCTCTTTTTCTGGCTTGAATCCATTCGGCCCCATTTAGCCAACTGTTTTAAGACGTTTGTCCCCATCCAGGTGTTGATATCTTCCAGGCGAGCGAAAGCGAGCCAGCATTGTATGGAGAAATCCGGCTTCGCCGGAGCCATTTTTCTATCGAAAATGTACAAATTTAGCTTGCTCTAAAAACAAAAATATATATATGCTGGCTCACTACCGCTCACCAGGATGGGGGTAAACGTCTTAAAACAGTAAGCTGAATGGGGCCGAATGGATACAAGCCAAAGAGAAAGGGAGAGAAAGAGAAAAAAAAAAACATTTGTATATCGTGTTATCATTTTCGTTTAGTTTCCTCGCTAGACCTACATCAAACTTAAGATTACACCCCCTAGACCCCTTCTCAAGATAAATTTGTAAATTTTTGGTAGAAAATTGTCCCGCCCTATTAAAATTACAGCCTCACTATCGCTCGCCAGGATAGACATGTAAATGTCACACAAGGTCTTAAAATCGCAAACTAATGGAGCGAACGTCTTACATCTCAAAACTAGTGGGGCTGAATATGAGGGAGAAGGGGGTCCAGAATAAGCAACCCCCCCCCCCCCCCCTTAACACTCTCTGGTCTGACGTCTTGTGGGTTATTATGACATTTTGTGTAATTATTATTGAGGATTTTGCTTGAAACTTTTGCCATTTCGATCAATGTTCTAGTTTAGTTTGTTCCGTAGCCTAACTAAAACGCCTTCCCAGACTTCCTTCAAGCTAAATAAACAAGCCACCCTGACGGTGGTCACGCTCCTTCAAGCTAAATTTGAATTTTTTTTGATTGAAAATGTCCCGGCCAAAAGCCGATTTCTTCTAAGTTACAGGCTCGCTATCGCTCGCCCAGAAAAAATCGATACCTAAATAGGGTGAAGCGTATTATTATTGCCAAACTAATGGGGTGAAAAGTCTTAAAATCTCTAAATTAATGTAGCGAACAGGGAAGGTCCAAAAGACCCTCCTCACCCCAAATACTGTTAAGACTTGTCTACTGTCTGCATTTACACGACACAGGTTAACACAATTATAATTTACACAGGCCTATACCGGTACAGACAAGCACACTCGTACATCAAATACATTTATAATTTAATCACACACACACACACACACACACACACACACACACACACACACACACACTCTCTCCCTCTCGTCCATTAGTGACCTGAGATGCTGTCAATGGCGAAGTATTGCATTGCCATATTTATGCAAGTAATAACATCAGGCTCCTCTTTGCCTTCATATCTCTCTCTCTCTCTCTCTCTCTCTCAATCAATTTTGCTGCCACTCCACTCAATCACACACACACACACACTTTCTCTCTCTCTCTCTCTCACTCTCTCAGTGCCAGTACAAACACGACTAATGTTTCAGGAAGTGGCACTCGAGCCGGGGCCCCTCTTTGGCACCCAAAGATTCCGGTTCATTTTATGGTAACCTACTTGTGACCATTCATTTAGGTTACCTGCAGAAATTATACCAACAATATACTACTACTACTACTACTACTACTACTACTACTACTACTACTACTAGCCTACTACTAATAATAATAAGTAAAACAAAAAAAAAAAAATGTGACGACACAGTTCTCTCTTCAGTCCTCTTTAGCTGTGGATATAATAATAATACATAATAATAATTATTATAAATTTAAAATAATAAAATAATAATAAATATTATTTGTTATTACTGTTATTATTAATTTATCCAGTCACGTATTCACAGCACTGAATTTGTCTTCTTATAGGCTAATTGTTCAAAGGTTCATGGACAACTCGTCTATAGTCGGTTTTATTTCAACTAGCAGTAAATTGAATCCTTTAGTAGCTGATTTTTCAATTTTAATAGACATATAGGATACTACTATGTTTCTGTATCATATTAATGCTCAGTTTTCGTAATTAACCACATACGTCGCTAATAAACCTTCGTAATAACTAAGGAATTAAGATGGGAACATGTCAA
This sequence comes from Lithodes maja, assembly GCA_037953745.1. Lineage (NCBI taxonomy): Eukaryota > Metazoa > Arthropoda > Malacostraca > Decapoda > Lithodidae > Lithodes > Lithodes maja. The sequence goes on along the minus strand of JBAKBP010034388.1, from coordinate 18,308 downwards.
TTTACCGTCAACTAGCCTATATATTTAGTAGAAAAGTCAGCCAGGGAATCGGTGTGGAAGATTAGCCTAATTGCTGTAAACCTTTTTTAGTTACACAGGTTAGGGTCAAGATTTCTGGCCTAATGATTGTGAATAAACTACAGAATCTCTCAGTTAGGCCGAGTCAACCAAGGCCACTCAACCTGTGCCAATGAAGCCTATAGTTCTATAACCTAAGCCTCCATAACCTAACTTAGCCTACCAGTACAGGTTAAATTATCACTGCCTGAGATCTACTGGTTGAAATGGTTTACTGGTTGAGTTGTCGGGTCACCGTTGTTAACACGTCCAGCTGTTATAAGGCTAGGGTAGGCTACTCTTTATTATACTATCTTATCAATACGTGGATACAGCATTAAGGGGAGATGTCCACTTGAGGGATTTTTTTCTTGACTCCTTTCTCCCTCATGTTTAGCCCCATTGATTTTCTAATTTTAAGACGTTCGCCCCATTATTTTGACAGTTTTAAGAACTTTCAACCCATTTCTGTCAATTTTAAGACCTTTCGTGTCATTTAGGTGTCGATTTTACCCTGGCGAGCGATAGCGAGCCTGTAATTTAAGAGGAACCGGCTTTCAGCCGGGAAATTTTTCTACCGAAAAATGTCAAAATTTATCTTGAAAGAGGCTCAAGGGGGTGTAATCTTAAGCTTGAAGGATATCTAGGGACCAAACTAAAAACCTCCCGTTAAGAGCAACGTCATGTGTAAAGCACAATTTAACAACTCAGTAGAGCCGCGGCGGATGTTTAGTGGGTGTGGTAGTACTTCCTAGCATGCTTCACATGCTCGCACCCAGTCGACAAAATAGAAAGTAGCTGCGAGGTGCCGTTGTAAAGGCTTATCCATCAATACCTTCACCTGACCTGGATAGGTTAAGCCTGTATATGATGCTTGCATTTGCTGTAATCAAAATATCTAAAATATAAAAAAGGTAGACCTATCTTTGTAACGGCTGATAACTATAACATAAGCTCGTCTTCCTTACTTCAACTTATACCTAATCTAAATCAAATATTAAAGCATAAATTAATCTAATTGGAGCCGTATTGGTTGTATGTAAAGAGTGACGTCCTATGACACCCGATTGTTTGCAGTCTTTGGAGGCATTCTAAGCAAGGATAGGCATATACAGTATAGTAATAATGGATGACAAGTGTAAGAATGCAGCTCAGGCAGTTAATCCGAGGTATAAACCAGCAGGAGTTTTTTTTTTTTTTGTTTTTTTTTTTGGTAACAGTTAAGGGATGAGGTCACGAGGAACGGAACCTTTTTACCCTGTCATAAACCTATTTTACTGTTAGGCGATCAGAACAGAGGCAAGGGGTGTGAGGAGATTGCCCAAACATCTCCACCTGCCGAGAATCGAATTCAGTCCTGGTTAGAAACCGAGCGCTCTACCAATAGTCTATGGGCCAAATCCAAAAAGGGCCTTAGTTATTGAGTTGGTTGCACCCCCCCCCCCTGCAACTTTAGTTTGATGGTACCACATTGTTCCTGGGTCTATGGGGATGACATTTTCACTTGTTGTCATTCGCACAACCTGTCAGGTAATTATGACAACAGCTTTTTATAAACGAGGGGGGAGGGGGGGGGGGGGGTACCGAGGCTATAAAAAGTGAAAATATATGACACACATGTAACCATTGGAAATAGTTGTCCATTAAGGTCCTAGAAGTCATATAAATGAATGAAACATACCTCTGTACCAAACTATTGGTTAGTTTTGTGTTTACTATTGCCCAAAATTGGAAAATCACATAAATTTATCTAAAAAACGGACATTATTTTTGGCGTTTTTCACAAAATATTCACTTTAAATCCTGATTTTTGTCAATTCGTTAAATATCCATTAAGTTAAACAACAGAGTTGTATTTATTGTTTATTTCTACTATTCCACATGAAATTTGAGATCGCTGTCTTCAATAGTAACGGTATAATAAGCAATTTCCTACCCATACCCTAAAAGGCCATAATTTTCTATTTTCAGATTGCCGTGAACCATGGCTGATCCAGTGATGAACCTCGACACCCGTACACCTAAGACTGCACGTCAAGACCCAGACTGGAAGCAGTGCCTCTGCCATGTCCGGACAGTCGCTGGCCATCTGACTAACTTTACACCGCAAAGCTGGGCCAAACTCAGACAGTCGGCAGAAGAACGCCAAGATGCGATTTATGATCAACTGAGAGGACACTGGAATGAAGGTCCAGCTGGAGGATACCATCGTCCCTGTTATCAGACGTACACAAACAAGACTCTCATCCAGAGACTTCTTGCCAAACATGGAACCCTGTCTCACATTGCATCACCTGCATTCGAACCATCCACAAGCGCAGCCTCCCGAACATCTCGCATGAGCAAGCCACCTTTAAGAGCCGTGTGTATCATCTGCCAGAAGGCCCAACGACGCTCGGGATCTAGGTTGGAAATACTCTCACAATGCCTCACGACACAAGCAAGTGACAAGCTATTGGAAGCTGCCGAAGCCAAAGAAGATGAGCGAATACTTTTGGAACTCAGGTGCAAAGACCTCATTGCGGCCGATATCAGGTATCACAAAACATGCTATGGTTGCTACACCCGAGGCAGAGATACAAGGCCAGTTCAGCAAGTTGAATATCAAGAAAATGCTATATATGAGGCAGCCTTCCAACAGATAGTTAATCACATGTCTGAGAGAGTGATAAATGGCTTAGGATGTCATGCGAATGACCGACTTACGAGACATGTATGTTGACTTACTAGAAGAGAATGGTATTGAATCGCCAAACTATCGTACAGAGAAAATCAAGAGTCGATTGATCAAGTACTTTGGAAATAAGCTCGAATTTTGGCGGCCCCAAATAAAAGACCGGCCAGGCTGTGGAGGCCAGTGCAGCCGCTGCTGTGACACCGACAGATTTGCTTTCACCATCACCATCAGTCCAGTACGACCAGCTACACCAGGTCTTTGTATGTGCTCAGATCATCCGTGCTGAGCTGCGAGCAGTGAAAAACAACATGCCGTGGCCATCGATGCCAGATGACCTGACCAAAGACCACATACAGGTCCCTGACCTTGTCTACAACCTGCTTGCTTGGGTATTGTGTGACGATTCAGGTGAGGAAGCAGTCTCCACCTGTAGGCCAAATCTACCAGACACAAGCCACCGACATGTGTTATCAATAGCACAAGATCTCCTGCATTGTGTTTCTGGAGGACGAGTCAAGACCCCAAAGCATGTGGTGCTTCCACTGACTGTTAAGCATCTCACAAGAAGTTTCCAGTTGGTGGGGATTCTGAATCATCTTGGTCATGGACTGTCTAACAGCCAAATACAAGAAGTTGATACCGGTATGGCTAACAGACACATTGAGGATTCTGAAGATGGTACAGTGTACACACCTACCAACATCCAGCCCAATGTTCCTGTCATCATGTGCTGGGACAACAATGACTTCAATGAAGAAACCCTCAGTGGTCATGGTACCACCCACTGCACGAACGGAATTATCATACAGAGAGGAGGCCAGCCTGCAGCTCCTGTCCTGCCAACGCGTTCATCGAAGGGGAAACGTAAGAGATCATTCACTCCAAGGCCCTGCAAGATTCTTCCATACAATGCAGGAAAGCGATCTGGGCCCGGCAACATGGTCATCACTGAGCGCGACCTCAGCCTTCAAGAAACAGCCTGTGTGATCCAAGCAAAGCAAAAGGACACAGCCTGGTGCCTGCTACGGAGTAGGAATGACAATGGTGAACGAGCTAATACTAAACAGTTGGTGCCGGGGTGGTCTGGTTTCAATGCTGCGGTCAGCAAAGACATACCATCACTAAGCACAGTCGGTTACTGTCTGGTGATCGAAGCATCTCCTACCGAGCTGTCTACTGTGTACACTCTTCTTAAGAGGTCTGTTGAAATGGGACGACAACTGGGCCAAGAAGAAGTCATCATCGTAATGGATCTTGCTGTGTATGCAAAAGCCCAAGAAGTCGTGTGGAAAAAGCAAGAAGAGTTCTCCCGTGTCATCCTCAGAATGGGGGCCTTTCACACTGCGATGATGTTCCTAGCAATCCTGGGAAAGAGGTTCGGTGATGCAGGGCTGTCAGATATGCTCATCGAAGCTGGTATCGTTGCTCCTGGTTCAATTCCTGCGGTGCTTGAAGGTCGTCAATATAATCGCTCTATGCGAGGACACAAGATTGTCATGGAAGCCATGCAGCATCTGAGAATCAAAGCCTTCTATGAATGGGCACAGGAGAACCATGGTGATTTGCTCCAACCTGCTTGGGCAGCAATGGATGATGTCTGCAGTGAGATCACATCAGACAACTTCAATGTCATGTTGTTGTCACCAGAGTTCACACGTCTCTTGGAACTCTTTGATGAGTTCTGCAAGATGAACCGGGGGACACTGGCAGCCTTTTGGGACTCTTACATTGACCTGGTCTGCCTACTGCTTCGATTCACGCGCGCTACTAGAGAAGGAAACTGGGTCTTGCACCTTGCTTCAGTGCATGAGATGCTACCATGGGTGTTTGCGTACGACAGAACGAACTATGCCCGTTACCTCTCTGTGTACTGGTGTGAGATGACAACCCTGCCTCAGACATATCCCGAAAGCAATGCACTTCTCCTGGATGGACATTTTGCAGTTCAACGAAGTCGCAAGAGTGCATTTGCCCAAGTTCCTGTTGACCAGACCATTGAGCAAACTCTGAACCGTGACTCCCAAGACGAGCAGTGGCATAGTAGGCATCAGCCTCAACCAAGGTGCTGTCCAGCGTTGGATTCTGACAGCCCATGACAGGGCCAGAGCACTTCAAATCTGCAGGGAGATGGCTGGTATGTATGATGCTCAGAACCAGCACCACAAGGAAACTAGTTCCCCTCGCCTAAAGAAAGATGAAGGTGATGTAAAAAAAAGTCATGGACACTGTAGAGAGCTGGGTGAACCCGTATGAGAAAAAAACCACAACTGATTCCCTCATCAACATTGTGTCTGGAGTAAAGGCTACTGATGACATAACAGAGGACCTGTTGTCTGCAGAAAAGAAGGGAGCTGATGCCTTCACATCCTTTGTACAAGAGAGACTGTGTAGCAGTCAAGCAGACCTCTATGCCCCATTAGCAAAGGCTGCACTCAAGACATTTAGGAATCTGGTGAAGTCAAAGAAGACCAAAGCTGCCACCACAGATGTTGTAATCAAGGCTGACAGGGGACTATTTGCAAAGATGGTGGTCATTGCCCAACACAGGCAAATGAACATGCAAGAAGTCTTGCAGTATCCACTGGGTCCTCTGCCATGGTCCCTTGCAACTCCTGACGGTGCACCTGCGAAGACTACCAAGGCTTCTCTTCTACATTCATTGGAAGAGCAAGCAGAACCAGCAGAAGATGTCCCTGCAACAGCAGTGTGGATCTTTGATGGAATGGCCATGCTGCAGGCCATTAAGACAGTCCCCAAGACATTCAAAGATCTGGCTAGTTATGTTCTTGAGATGCTGAAGTTAACAAGCATCAACCATACCCGAACAGATCTAGTTATGGACCAGTATCCTGAGCTGTCCATCAAGAACCCTGAGCGAGCCAAGCGTGGAGCATCAGGTGTCTTGCAGATGAGGATCCTCGGCAGACATCAGAAGTGTCCGGCACAGTGGAAGAAGTTCCTTAGTGATGGTGGGAACAAGACCAATCTTGCAAATTTTCTGGTGGAAGAGTTACAGCAGCCAGAATATGAATCCAAGTTGAACGGCTTTGGACCACTGTACATCACCCATGGCGATGAGTGCCACATGCTTGTCGAGAGCGATGGCTGTGTTAAGTGCAGCAGGGTAGATCAACTGTGCACTTCAAAGGAAGAAGCTGACACGCACATTCTGCTCCATGCAAGCCATGCAGCATCAGAGGGGCATGAATGTATCATCATTAAGTCACCTGATACAGATGTTGCTGTGTTGGCCTGTGCCTTTAGCCATCAGATTAATGCAAGACTACTCTTCTGCACTGGAACCACACAGAGACAGAGGTACCTTGATGCCACAGCTATTGGCAGGAAACTAGGAAACGATGTGTGTGAAGCACTACCAGGAATGCATGCATTCACTGGGTCCGACAGCACAAGTGCATTTGTTGGCAAAGGGAAGAAGCAGGCGTTCCGGTTGGTGGTGTCTGATACAGACATGTGCAATGCCATGAAAATGGTTGGCTCATCATTTGATGCCGATGATGAAAGGCTGCAAGCATGTGGATGGTTTGTCTGTTCACTCTATGGGTACAGCGGCAGTGACACCGACCTTGTCCACTACAAACTATTCTGCAGCAAGAATGCCCAAACATGCCATCTTCCACCGACCCAAGATGCACTCAAGTACCATGTGAAGCGGGCGAATTACCAGGCATGCATCTGGCGATCAGCACTGGATGCAGCTGCTACCACACCAAGCTCCGATGGCCATGGCTGGGACCTCAACAATGACACACTGGCTATCCACTGGATGGACAAACCACCTGCACCAAAAGCACTCTTGTTGCTGATTTCTTGTAACTGCAGTACTGGGTGTGTGGGAAGTCGGTGCTCATGCCGTAAGAATGCTTTGCCGTGCACTGATGCCTGTAAATGCAAGACATACACAAATACCCAGAACATTGACCAAGCAGAATCTAGTGATGATGACGATGATTAGTGCATGCACAGAACTTGACATACTGTAATTAACATGAAACCAGTGAATATACAAAAGCCAATCCCTTATATTGTACATGTAAACAGGATAAAATCCTATATTTACCTTGATCTATTCACATAGTTATGCTTAACTAGTAATGCTAATGTCATTTGTAGATATTCAAGTGATTTACATGAATCAGTTAAGTACAAAAGTGGCATGGGGTTGAAAACTTAAAGGTGTATTTTATGATCACTTTTGGATTTTCAAAAGAAAGCCATTTATCACATTACCCCTGCAAAATGTTAGGCCTCAAAGATGTTTCATTTAGGAGATAGAGTCAAAAAGTAGTATACTACTTTTGCAGTCACTGTACAAATCTATGGGTAAAATTGATATGACCTTGACCCTCTAAAATTGAAACTACTTATGTAATTCAAGTCAAACTTTTGGGTCAGACTATTTTGATAATGTCCTTTTGTTTAAAATGTAAAGTATCATACATTGATCCTGGTCAGAAATCATAACAAGCACCTTTAAGAGTTTTTTTTTGCAAAATCATCAATTTTGGCCTTTTAGGGGGTAGGGGTAGGAAATTGCTTATTATACCGTTACTATTGAAGACAGCGGTCTCAAATTTCATGTGGAATAGTAGAAATAAACAATAAATACAACTCTGTTGTTTAACTTAATGGATATTTAACTAATTGACAACAATCAGGATTTAAAGTGAATATTTTGTGAAAAACGCCAAAAATAATGGCTGTTTTTTAGATAAATTGATGTGATTTTCCAATTTTGGGCAATGGTAAACACAAAACTAACCAATAGTTTGGTACAGAGGTATGTTTCATTCATTTATATGACTTCTAGGACCTTAATGGACAACTATTTCCAATGGTTACAAGTGTGTCATATATTTTCACTTTTTATAGCCTCGGTACCCCCCTCGTTTATAAAAAAACTGTTGTTGTTGTTCCCCAAGCTGCCTGGCCGAACAGCCCCAAGGCCCCGAGCAATTCCAAGGCCATAACCGAGTGCCCCCACAGAACCCTCCCCGCCGACCACAATAAAGCCTGGGTGACCGAAGCCACTCCATGGCGGGGAGCTGAGGAGGGTGCGGAAGCGCCCGGGAAACCAAAGCCCCACCCAGTGCCCCTCAGCAATTATGAAGAGAAAGTTGAGGGGCAAGGGAAAAATGTGACGCTTTGGCTTCCAATCTTGGTAGATTGGGAGGTCAATCCACGGAAGAGACGCCGTCACTTGAGATCTAGAAAATATATAAGTTAAAGGAACAGTCAGAGTAAGCTATGGGTATGGCAGAGATTGCTCAGCTCTCACTCTGATAGACCAGCCCATCACCACATGACTAGAACCCAATCCTCTCGGCATCAGCTAGGAAAGGCCCTAGAAAGCCGCCATTAGCGGGGGGATAGCTCCCCTATTTCAACCCCTTTCGGGGTTGGGCACCCGCCTTAAAAAAGCTGTTGTCATAATTACCTGACAGGTTGTGCGAATGACAACAAGTGAAAATGTCATCCCCATAGACCCAGGAACAATGTGGTACCATCAAACTAAAGTTGCAGGGGGGGGGGGGGGGGATGCAACCAAAGTGCACATTTCTGGATCTGGCTCACTGACTTCGAAGGCCTCTACTCGCCACTAAAATATCATATTATTATTTCCAACAAACACAAACTGGCAGTAAACCGATTCCATAATATTGTATACAACGGCAACAGTGTTTACAATATGTTGGAAATTGTCTAAGCTCTAATGCTCACGCGTTTGGGGCTAGCAACACGTATTCTGAAAAACATGTATCCATCATTCAATTCACTGTCTCTCACTTCACACACTCACCCCCGTATTTACCGGAGGATAATAGGTTTTTCACAATACGTAGACGGAGGTCTTTTTATAAATATGCATACTAATAATTAAATAATAGGTGCCAAGCGAATGAAGCACTGCCGTAGCCTAATTACTGATGTAGGCCTAGTTGAGCTTAAAAGTTATTCGAATATAGTTGTAAATGTCTTGATAATATGAGATGCTTCTAAGCTGAATAAAATTAATATTATAATTTAATGTCCGCGAACATTTATTTAACATGATACAAATGCATTAGTTTACCATAGAACCAATAGTATTAGTCCATTACATGTCGCACACAAAATATAATTATTTACTGTATCCATGCAGTTATTAATCCTTTGTACAAATTATAAGATATAGCTTACATAAATAAGGAATCACAAGTGAAACATTATTTTCAAATGCATTTAACACGTAAAATAAGAGTTAGAGATACGAATTGTCTTTTCAATAGCCTAGTAGGTTGTAATGCTGCGCATTGGTAACTGTTTTAGCCGATCCATGTGTCAGAGACTATCGTCTCTGACACATGGATACAGTTGCAGGCTGAGGTGCTAAACCTATCAAGCCTGTACACACCAGATGATCAGGGTAGGGGTGCAGATACTTTTTGGACCGAGTGTACATAGTTTATGGTTATAAAGTATTTCAGTTGAGCTATTTATCCTATATTTAATTGTCTATTAGAGTATTAACAGCGCTGAACACACGGTAGATGCAGTAACTTGAAGTATAAGCTTAGCCTTCTGTACCTAATGTAACCTACAGTATTTGATTTAGCGTTTTAGTCAGCATCATCACTATTAATGTTATTCATTTTAGCCTTAGCTTGGGGACCCTTAGAGGGCTGCATACGGGCCGCATGATATGCGGGGAGTTATGGGAATAATGGGAAGGATGAGGATGAGGACAAGGAGAAAAATGTTTGGTGATCCTAGCTTTAAAACTATCAAGAGTGGGACTGTTAACTATATGAGATGGAAGGTAATTCCACTCTTGGATGCTGCGGGGGGAAAATGAGTAACGTACCCAAATATGTCTGTGCTTGCCTGGTATGTGTGGTATTTTCGGCTGTGGCTGCCTCTTGTGGATAGTATATTTGTAGGATGTAAATTTAATATGTGTCATTGTCTATGTCTACTAAATTGTTTGTTATTTTGTATAGCATTTGTTGTCTGTGTATTTGTCTTCTTGTTACAAGTGTCTAATTTAATATCGTATTTAAGCAAAGTGACCGATGTAGTGTGTCTGTAATCACGTCTGATCCATCGTGCTGCTTTATTTTCTATGGCTTCTAATTTATTATTGTTGTGAGTGCGTGGATCCCAGACGATGTCGCAGTATTCACTGTGTGGTCGAACTAGTGTTTTAAAAGCTAAAATGTTGATGTCTGCGTTGCACCTCCTTAGGTTCCTGTGTAGGAAGTTGTTACGAACCCCTGCTTTGTTGGCTTTTGCCCTGACGCTACTCAAATGTGTGCTCCACCTCATGTCTGCTGAGAGGTGGACTCCCAAATACTATGTGAATGGACTGTATCAAGGTTGGTATTATCAAGTTTATAGGCAAAGGGGACAGGTTTCTAAGAGCGGGTAAAACATTTGTGGTGGCATTTGTCTGGTCTCATGAAGGTCATTAGCCACTTTGCTTCCCAGTCTTCAAGGGCAGTCAAGTCGTCTTGAAGTCAAAGGCAATCGTCCCTATCAACTATTGATCGGTATACTAAACTATCTACTGCAAAAAGTCTAGTAGTAGAAGTTAAAGGTCATTGATGTATGAGAAAGATAAGGGGACCAAGGCTTGGGTCTCGAAGTTACAGGAACAGAAGATGAGTGGGAGACATCGTGAACAACTTGTTGTTCTCGATTGGTTAGGAAAGTCTTAATCCAGTGGATAAGTGGTCCTCGGAGTCCATAGTAATCCAATTTAGCTAACGGTATACGGTGGGGGACTTTGTCAAAGGCTTTGGGAAGTCAAAGACTATGGCGTCAACTTGTTTGACTTTAGGGTCATTTAGGGACTGGGATATGTCATGAGTCGTTACATTGTCTCGCACGAGCCTTTGGACTAAAAAACGAGCTGTGAGTAAGTGTATATTTTGGTTGTTAAATGGTTCATTTTATGTCTATGTAGGATGTGTTCTAAATTGTTTGCAAAGAGAACTGAGGTTAAAGAAACAGGCCTATAGTTAACTGGGAGGGTTCTGTCTCCGGATATATAAATGGGGGTCACGTTCGCCAAAAGCCAGTCGTGGGGAAGTTCTCCGGTACTAAGAGTCTGTGAGAATATTACCTGCAGGATAGGGGCAAGAATGGCAGCATTCGCCCTAAGTATCCACTATCCTGCAGGGTATATTGTCTGGTCCAGTCGCTTTGTCAACATCTACCTCAGATAAGAGTTTCTCGATTCCACGGGTGTGTATAGCCAGTGGCGGTATAGTCGGGTGTGGTGATGGTGACAGTTCTGGCAGGTCTGCTTGTTCTTATGTAAAAACTGACTGGAACTTCGAATTAAATGTATGTGTTTTGTCTTGTGGGGGTGTGACCAGAGAATCGTTATGTAATATAGTTGTTACACCAGTCAAGTCTTGTTTGCGTGCTTTGAAGAAGCTGTAAAACTTGTTGTGGTTTTGTTTGTTGTCTGTGAGAAAAGTGGCAATGTACTTAGTTTCTGCTTGTTTCATTTCTCTTTGTAGTGTTTTTTTTTAAATTCTTGTGGTATTCCCAGTGTGCTGTGTCGTAACGTTTGGCTGCTTTGTGTGCTTATCCCTTGTGTCTGTGCAGATGAATATTGAACCATTAGATTAGTTGATTATAAGCTTAGTAGATTCAGTAGATTATAAGTGGAACCAAGGATTTCTAAGTAGTTTTGCATTAATACAATGAGACTCCTGTACAGAGTTCGAGAATTCTTCACTGACGAGCAGTTGGCCGTGATATATAAAAGTCATGTGCGTTCTCAGATGGATTACTGTTCACCTCTGTGGGGTGGAAGTGGAGTGGTTGCATTGAGGCAGTTGGACAAAATTCAAAATAAAGCTATTAGATTAATCAATAACCCTGCAATCACACAGGACCTTCCTACATTATCCATACGAAGAAACGTTGCATCCCTTGCATTATTCTAGATATTTTCGCAGCAATTGTTCCGAGGAACTTGCTTCAATTGTGCCGCCTCTCCACATCTTTCCCCGTAGAACTAGGGCAGCTGAGAGCGCCCATGAATTTACACTTTCTCCTCCACAATGCAGAACTTCTGCTTATCAGAATTCATTTATCCCCAGAGCTACTACTCTTTGGAATTCACTTCCCTCGAATTGCTTTCCACAAACTTACAATCTACAAATGTTTAAATCCAGTTGTTACAAACATTTTATGAATGGAGGATGCCTTTAGGCACATGGACCTTTTTGTTTTATCTGTGTTTTTCCTTCCTCCGTTCATTGTCTCTTAACCCGTCCAGCCCCGGCTAGTTTTGTAATGTTTGTTCACCAGAACCCGGCCGGTTTTCAAAAAATGGTTTTATTCCAGAAACAATAGCGAATGGGTTAGGAATGAAGGAAAAACCACGAAAAAACGCTCAAAAAGCTTAAAGAATGGTCCTACAGAGCCCCCGAAAACGTATTTTACAAGAGTAAAACATTGAAGGCAATTACCCCCAAAAAAAGGTTATTGCGCGCTCACGCGCATGCACGTGGACTTTGAGAGTTTTCAACCATCGGCACAGTTGCGTGGGATACGTACACAGTTCCCATACAAATCTGAGCCCTCTTGAGTGGCTACACCTGAGGTTACAGTCGGCGCAATTAGGGTGACGCGCCAGGCGCGTCTCTGGGGCTGTGCATTACATACATCGCCGACGCGCCAGGCGCGTCGCTGGGGCTGTACGGGTTAAAAAAAAAAAAAAAAAAGACAATATCAATATTTCGAACTGTATCTAACTACAATGAGAGTGATTGGTGATGGGCTGGTCTATCAGAGTGAGAACTGAGCGATCTCTGCCATACCCATAGCTTACTCTGACTGTTCCTTTTACTTATATATTTTCTAGATCTCAAGTGACGGCGTCTCTTCCGTGGATTGACCTCCCAATCTACCAAGATTGGAAGCTAAAGCGTCACATTTTTCCTTTGCCCCTCAACTTTCTCTTCATAATTGCTGAGGGGCACAGGGCCCTGGGTGAGGCTTTGGTTTCCCGGGCGTTTCCGCACCCTCCTCAGCTCCCTGCCATGGAGTGGCTTCGGTCACCCAGGCTTTACTGTGGTCGGCACGGAAGGTTCTGTGGGGGCGCTCGTTTATGGCCTTGGCCTTGCTCGGGGCCTTGGGGCTGTTCGGCCAGGCAGCTTGGGGAACAACAACAACAACAACAATGAGAGTAGCCTACTTTTTTTATGATTAGCTTGGTCTATATACATTTATAATTTAAAAATATGGTTGCCATACAATTGATTTGGATAAATGGAGCAGATAATATCCATCTATCTATCTATCTATTGCCTGACGCCGTGATCCCCGAAGGGGTGGCCACGAACGAACCGCCCCCATGCACCTCTGTCCCCAGTCAGTCGACGCCCCTCCCCCCAACCAGCACCGCCTTCATTCATGTAGTTCCTCACTCCATCCTTCCACCTCATATTCGGTCTACCTCTCCCCCTCTGTCCCTCCACCTCGCTCTCGTACACCCTCTTAGTCATTCTCTCGCTTTCCATACGTTCCATATGGCCGAACCATCTCAAGTTGTTCCTTTTCACACTTTCCAGCACATCTACCTCCACACCACACCTCCTTCTTACTTCCTCATTAGTCTGTCTATCTATTGCCTGACGCCGTGATCCCCGAAGGGGTGGCCACGAACGAACCGCCCCCATGCACCTCTGTCCCCAGTCAGTCGGGACATACATGTAGAAATCAAGAAACATTTATTTGTTAATAACTGATTAAAAACAAATAGTAATAATAATAATAATAATAATAATAATAATAAAAAAATAATTAATATGTTCTCTCCACCAACCAACTTTACTCCTAAACTCGAATAATGAAATTAAAAATTAACAGGTTGCAGTTTATCGCAGTACTAATAGTTCGGCAAAGCTCGATTGATTGTCATTTTCCTACGTATATAGCCTACTAGTATAATATATATTCTTATGTCCGATATATGTCATCAACTATATGCTCAGATACATTTTTAAACTTTCGAAACACTGAAATGTGCAGTAACGGAAGTAAACAGGAGGACATTAGCTAGGCTACACCTACAGTATACCCGGTACTGTATAATTTATAATTTTATTATATTCATTAGCTTAATGTGTCCTCTCTCAGTAACACAACTTATTGTATTATATGTGTTCTGTGAATTGGTAACTACAAACTAGAATTCACCTGAGCAAAAGCAAAAGACGAGAATATGGACATAAATAAAGGTAAAATGGCTCATTCGTGCTTATTGGCTATCTCTGCATTCCTTACGGCACTGTGATTGGCTGTTGCAAACCATTGACTTAAACAGAGTTTTGATTAAGTGGTGGATTAGTCGATCTCGATCTTAAGCCCGTGTTTTGAATACGGATATACCTTGGTGTACGATCCAGGATAGAGTACTCCCAATCCCGGGTTTAAACCTGCTCCGAAATCCAAGGTTTAAACCACTGTTTTGAATTCGAGAGTGTTCTAAACTGTTCAAAACGATAACGTCCTATTAAATGGCCCTAAATTCTGGCAAACATCAAACTAAGTTTAGGAAATTATCAAATTCAATTACCCCTTTGGCAGTTTGAGTAGCAGTGCCGCACACATTCTTCCTAAACCAAGTAAAAGTCTAAATTCATGGGATTCATAAAAGCCAATGATCCTAAAGACCTCCAAAACATCGATTTTCCTGTCCTCAACTCCTTATTAGCCTACGTATAAAAAGGGCTACTCTAAAACTAGACTGAACAAAAATAAACGTTAGGCTATAGGCCTATTCAAGAACGCTGCTTGCAGCGTATTGCTCATTAGCTTTATGCCCAAATTTGCAAAATATTAGAATTAATTTACGATATACATAAGCATGGTATTGGAGACCATACATTTTTGTCTAATTATTTCCATTTATAAATATTCTTTTCCCGATAGACTAACTTCAAAACCCAACCCTGCCTATTCTAAATGTTCGGCACTCGGAGAGTAGGAGCATCTTTAGGTTGGATTAAATTAATTTTGGGGTAAACTAGGCTATGCTTAACATATACCGGTATAGAATATGTAATAGATAAATGTCACACCATTGTTATATTTCATATCGATAAGCTTAAAGTATATATGTGAAATCTGAAAGTTTGGGTATACAAAAAAATAAAAATAAATAATAATAATAATAATAATTAAAGTTGCAAGCAACGTTGTGTGGGGTTCGAGCGGGGTTGCACTCAGGGTATTGTGTTGGATACAAGGGCTGTGCCACATATATCAAAATATCATGTATCTTATCGGGCATGGAGAAAGTACAGAAGGAATATAGTGTAGCCATATTGGCTATGGCCACTTAGACCATTAAGGAGTGTGACCATTTTGGTTAAAGCTATTAATCCTGTATGAGTTGTTGTTGTTGTTCCCTAAGCTGCCTGGCTGAACATCCCCGAGTCCCTGAGGAAGGCCATGGCCACGATCGGGCTTTCCCAGAGCTCTCATTGAGTGTAGATTGTGTTGTTGGCGTAAGTGGTTGTGTGAAATGCAGTCTTCTATGCTGTGTTTAATGGTATGGGGTGCTGTATTACATCCCGGGCAGGCGTCGACAACGGAGTCATCCAGTCTCTTCTGATAGCTCAGGAGAGCTGGATGGTGTCCGCATCTCAGCCTGGCCAGGTGGACTCTGTCCTCGCGAGGAAGGGAGGATTCGGAAGGATGGATTTCGGGAGTTCGTTCTTGCAGCTGCGTGTTGTCTGTGAGTGAGTGGATGGATCGGCGAGAGATATGAGTATGGATGTGCTTCTGGAAGTTGGTTCGGGGTGGGCAGGGAGGGAGAGAGGACAGTAATTGTGTGTGATACCGTGTCTGGGTGTTGTTTTGATATTTCTTGGTGTCTGTGGGTGTGTTGCCATGTAGTTTAGTGGGTGGTCTTGGTTCGTGGAGGCTGCTGCCAGGAATTGAGTGCCTCTCATGTCCAGATGGTCTTTGACTTTGAGGATTTTGGTTTCTTGATGTAGGTGATCTGTGGGTGCAGTAGCTGTGCAGCCTGTAATGATCTTCAGGGCTTTGTTTTGAATAGTCTGTAAGGTCTTATATGATGTGTTTCAGCTAGGTTAGAAGCCCAGACTGGGCTTGCGTATTCCATCACTGATCTTATGTATTGTTTATATACTGTGGTGGTAGTTTCTTTGTTGTGTCCAAATTTTGTGTGAGCAAGTGACCTGAGGGCGTTAAGTCTGGGTGTCCGTTTCTTTTTAATGTTTGTGGTGTGCTGTTTGAATGTCATATGAGTATCATATGTTACTCGTAGGATTTTGTGTGTGTGTGTATGTGTTAGGGGTGTGTTGTTTATGGTGAGTTGAGGGATGTATTTGTGTTCTGTCCAGCTTGTGAGCAGGGTTGCGGTGGATTTGGCTGGGCTAGATTAAGTCTGTTTGTAGTGCACCAGCCATGTAGTGTGTTGAGATAGGGTTGAAGGAGATCTGTTGCTCTTTTTGGGTCATGGTGTGTGCATGTGAGTGTTATGTCATCTGCATAGGAGGCTAAGTTTATTTGGGGCGTATTGGGTGTAGTTATATCATGCATGTACAGATTGAAGAGTGCGGGCGATAGGACGGATCCTTGTGGGACTCCGTTTGGAAAGTTTCTGATTTTAGATGACTGACCGGCAAAAGATACGTGTGCACATCTGCCTGCTAGGAAGTTGGCCAGCCACCTTTTTGTGTTGTTGTGCATGTTTGTGTTGTAGATTTTGTTTGTTAGGTTGTGGCGGGGATGGCATCGAAGGCTTTACTAATGTCGAGTGTGGCTAATAGTGATCTGTGTGGTGGTCTAGCTGAAATGATGCCGTCAAAAGCTCTTTGTGTAAGGTCTGTGAGAAGAGTGTTTGTGGAGTGCAGTGGCCTAAAGCCATGTTGTGTTGGAGCTAGGGGTAGGTCGGGTGTAATAAGTTGTAATACTAGGCGTTCCATGACTTTGGAGGGGGAGCAAAGGAGTGTGATGGGGCGGTGCGAGGAGGGTAGCGTGGGGTCTTTGTTGGGTTTGGGGAATGTGGTGATGATACCATGCTTCCAAATGTCTGGTATTGTGTTGTGTGAATAACTGTAGTTTGATATGTTAGTGAGTGCTTGTATGCCTTGTGGTCCCAGGTGTATGTTGCTTATGTTGTCTAGGCCACAAGCGGGTGAGTGCTTGAGATTGTTGATGATATGCTTTGTCTGGTGATTGGTGAAGGGTGTATAGTCAGGGTCTGTGGGGAATTGTCTCTTACGTCGGATGACACGTCGGTCGTCTTTGTGAGGTTTTAGGTGGCTGACATGTGAGAAGTGATTGATGAGAGTGTTTGCTTGTTGTTTACATGAAGGAGTAGAGTCTGTTGTTGTGATTGCAGCATGTGATTGTGTTGTGTTGCTGTTGGAAAGTGTGATGCTGTTTAGTGTTTTGTAGAGTTTTTTGGGGTTTGTTTTGTGATCAAGTGTTTGTAGGAAGGTAGGAAAGTTATTCCAATTTAGTTTTTGTTGTTCTTGTATTTTGTTGTTAGTTTGGGTGTTGAGTGCTTGGATTTATTGTGTAATGTCTTGTGTGTGCATGGGGTGCTGGGGAGTGTTTCAGTATGTCGCGTTGTCTGATGAGGTTTTGAATTTCTGGTGTGAAGTTGGGGTTGTGTCATTTTCTATTACCTCTTGGAATGTGTTTCTTGTCAGCGTTTTGGATAGTTTTATTGAGTATGTGTACAGCATTGTTGATGTTAGTGATGGGTGTACTGTTTAGAGTTGTGAAGTGTTGTTCTGTCTCATTTGTGAATGCTTCCCAGTTAGCTCTTTTATAATTGGTGTATGTGTGTTTGTGGCTAGCTGGGGTGAGTCTGGTTTTGGTGGTGATAATGATCCGGAGGTGGCCAGAGCCTAAGGTTCTGACCACCCTCCAGGATGTTGTGGGGGCGAGTTCTGGGGAGCAAAAGGTGATGTCTGGAGATGATGGGTTATAGAGGGCTTGGTGAGGAACATGGGTATGTTGATGTATGTCATTAACCTCTCCGCGGCGCACAGGGGGTTTTCTACAGGGTAAGACTGTGCGCACCTATGATGATTTTGGGACCTATTGCAAATTTCGATAAAAAAGTACATCATCGTGTAGGGAATGTTTGCGGGCATCGGCCCATATGTATTTGACCCCCCAAAAAATGTCTGGGGGGGGTGGGGGAACGGTCCGTAGTTGAAAAATGTGGAGCGAATGGCACCGCGCGGCTAGATTGTCATCGAGCGTCGAGATTTCCCTGCCGAATATTTACGCGCGCAGGGGATAGAGGGAGGAGGGGGTGGGTTACGGCGTATTATCACGTATATGTCCATTTTTGAGCCCTTTTAGGCTATGTAGAGTATGTATACGTGTGTAGGCCACCCATATAACAATGAATATGCCTCATAGTGACCAAAAATTGCAATATATAAGGGAATTATAAGATAATTTGTAGGCGGGAATGAAGATGTGTTGGAGGTTTGGCGGCAATTTATGAGCTGAGAGTGTGGTTTACGCCATACATATCACGTATATCTTGTACGTAGAG
>JBAKBP010034387.1:0-20753 GCA_037953745.1 Lithodes maja | reverse complement strand
GTAGTACTTTCTTCTTTGTTTGATTGTTGACCAGACTAGATAACTCCCGTCTTGTTATTAGTCTGTTGTGTGAAACGCTAGTACCGAGTTCTTGTATACCCCGTTATAGCAGATAGAACTCTGGAGGGTAGTGGCGTTTTTTTGTTCGGCTGGCAGTACTCTGGGGTTGGGATCGTGTGTTTCCGTTGTGGCAGCGAGCCATACTCGAGTCCTGTGTAAGAGCCCTAGTGTACCCGAGTGCCCGGTCGTAACAAATGGCGACCTTGCTTAGGATTTTGTGAACAGTATAATTTTTTGCAGAGTTGTACAACATTTGTTTGTTCGTACTTTAGCGTACATATTGAAGAATATTTTTTTTTGTAAGGCAATTAGGAGAGCATTTAAGAGACTCCAGTTAATTTAGTAATTAGTGCTTGCATAAGGGAGTTTAACACTTTTGTCTCGAGAATTTTTTGGTGAACTTCAGTATGTCGGGCCCTAGTACTGACGAGGAGCGAGAGATGCTAAGTGAGGAGGTGCCGTTAGTAACTAGTGAGGAGGATGCTAGACTTTTTGTGAGTAAGCAGTACCATGTGACGGAGGAGAGGCTGACTGGGGTGAATGTTTATGGCTTGCGCCTGATAGCCCAGGTTTTGGGTCTATCCAATGTAGGAGGGATGTCCAAGGGGGAGCTGATTTCCTGGGTGTTGCGTGGGCGACATGGGGTTTCGGAGGAGAGGGCGTTTGGGGGGGTTCCTCCCCAGATCCCCTCTCACTCGACTCCCACAGTGCCGTCCACTCAGTTGCCGGAGGTTAGCACTCTCCCACAGAGGGATGAGCATTGGAAGATTGGAGTGCCCTCGGGCGGTGCGTATGGTGGTTCCCCAGTTCTTGCCCCCCCTCCTTCAGTAGTGGCAGCTCCCTCTTCCGGCCTGTCTCCTGAGATGATATTTAAACTCGAGCTTGCTAAGATGGAGAATGAGGCTAGGAAGCAGGAGATGGAGAATGAGTCTAGGAGGCATGAGAAGGAGATTGAGGCTGAGACTAGGAAGCAGGAGATTGAGTCTAGGAAGCAGGAGAAGGAGATTGAGGCTGAGATTAGGAGGCACGAGGCTGAGCTTAGGTACGACTCAGAGAAATATTGTGCTCAGATAGACTTAGATAAGACTCGTGCAGAGTCGACAGGGATTCGGATGGGCCGTGAGGGCCAAGTAAGAGAACAGTCCTTGTCCCACTTAGTCAAGTTGGTGCCGGCATTTAGTGAAACTGAAGTCACAGAATTTTTTAATCGTTTTGAGAAGAAGTGTAGGGAGCATAATTGGCCTGAAGAGAAGTGGGCAGCTCTGGTCTCCTCAAGACTTACGGGTAAGGGTCTGAAGGCTTATGATGCACTGCCTTTAGAGTCTTGCATTGACTACCCAGAATTGAAGAGAGCTGTCCTACGGGCATACGAGTTGCAACCAGAAACATATCGATTGAAGTTTCGGGGTGTTACGAAGACTAGGGAGGCGACCTTTCTTGAACATGCCCGGGACTTAAAAGATGCACTTGCTAACTGGACACGTTCTGAGAAAGCTGAGACGGCCGAACAGTTGACTGAGCTGTTTCTGCTCGAGCAGTTTTATAAGTGTACTGGTGCAGATATGACTTTAACTATTAAAGAAAAGAACCCTAAAACTCTACAGGAGGCAGCTGAGATGGCTGACCTCCGGCTATCATTAATTCGTGGGTGCGGGTCTGCCCAGCGTAGTGAGGCAGGTAACAAGGGGCGTGACACCCCACCCCCCCGAGTTAGTGATATACATTATGCAAACAAGTACAAGAGCTATGATACCAAGACTGACCACAAGACTAACACCGTCCCATTTAAGAAGGGGCCGGGCCCTTCCCAGTACCAAGGGAAGCCCAGAGGGGAGTTGGAGTGTTATCTTTGTCATGAAAAGGGGCACTTTGCAAGAGTCTGTCCTAGCAAACCACCTACAGCAGCTGTGTCTTTGGCCTGCAACATTGGTGTGTCTCCGAAGTCTTCTGAGTTTGCCCGGGGCAGTTCGTCAGAGGCTGAGGCACAGCCAATGCAGAAACACCTGAGAGGCTCGAACCCTGCTCAGGATGTTTTTTGCGACCATAGAGGACGGGGTTGCGTGATGTGGGCGGGGCGCAAGCATGGAGTAGAGGTCTTGCGTGATACAGGTGCTTCCCAGACTCTGATGAACAATTTGACTGGCT
Organism: Lithodes maja; assembly: GCA_037953745.1. NCBI lineage: Eukaryota > Metazoa > Arthropoda > Malacostraca > Decapoda > Lithodidae > Lithodes > Lithodes maja. The sequence continues at coordinate 18,548 of JBAKBP010034387.1, read as the reverse complement.
ACCCTATAAATGCGGCTCGGGTGGTAGTGGTGCAGGGTATTAATGCAACTCGGTCATACCCGCTGGTGCGGTTGGAGTTGGAGGTGGATGGTGTGGCACGTGAATTGGATGTTGGGATTGTGGAGAAACTGCCAGTGGAGGGCGTCGACCTTCTTCTCGGCAACGACTTTGCAATGCCCGCTTCTGAGGTTCTACCCTTAGTCGTTGCCGAGAGGCCGGCCGACGTGAGTGGGGGAGAACAAGAGTGTGTCGAGCGGTGCCAGGCACAACCCATGGCGTGTGCTGTCACCCGAGCTCGGGCAGCTAAAGTGTCACAGCCTAGTCCTCCGTCTTCAGACCAGCAGAGGAACGATCAACAGGAGGAGGCTAAAGCTGGAGTTGGTTTTAAGAGTTTTGACTCGGCGGCTCTCCTGGGTGATTTAGTATTGGCACCTATGTTAGAGTCTGGAGAGGCCCCAGGACCTGTCACAGCTAGTGAGGAGGTAGGGCCGGAAGAGACTCCGAGGCAGCAACGTTGCACACGGAGAGAAAAAAGGATTGCTCAGTTTGATATTGGGGAAGGATTTGGGTTGCTTCGGAAGCATCTAGACAGGTTGGTTCCCTCAGATATTTGTAAACTGCAGTTGGAGGATCCGGAAGTTCAGAAGTGTGGTAATGGTGCTGTCGAGATTAAACACGAGGACGGGGAAGCATGTCATGTGAACCTGTTGGAGGAGTTTGTGAGGCAACCACCTGAGCAGCCTACTGTCCCTGCGTTGGTCTGCCGCGGCCAAGGTGGAGAAGGAGAGGGGGGCAGTAGGGCACAGGTGGAGGAGAGTAGGGATTGTCATGTCTCGGCGAAGCAGTGGGCGGGGGACACGAGTCTGGTGGCTGTGGAAGTGCTAGAGCACCTGCCTGAGCAGCAGTGTGCAGCACTCCAGCACCAGCTCGGTTCATACCCCACTGGTCGTGCCGAGCCCCTGAGTCTCACAACTCGGGCGGTGCGAGATGTTCCGCAGGCAGGTCATGTGACTGTTAAAAGACCGTTAGCCTCGTTGTTTCGGTGGTTTAAGGTGGGCGACGAGGCCTTGGCATGGTTGCCAGGTCAGGGTCGACCCATGGCTGCCAAGGGTGGTGGTCAAAAGGAGGACATTGAGCAGATTGGTAGGGTCGGCTGTGGTATCGCAGTGCCCGGTCGTCACATAGCCTCCCAATGCTGCTCTAGTCTAATGCAACAGCCCTACCATAGACCGACTGTATCTGGCCATGTCGCTGAAAGCGGTGATGCTGCGCAGGCAGATGTTGTCACAAGGAATGCGGGGGTGCGCATGTACGGTATCGGCGGGGAAGCCTTAGCAATAATGAACTGTGGGAGTGACTGCACAGGTGGTACTGATTGTCCCTCTCATGACCTGGCTGTTCTAGGGACGAAGGTGGAGAAGGAGGGAGACTACAGGTTAGAAGCTGCGGTCTCGGCTGGGTTGTGGGAGGGCACTAGGCATGTTGTTTGTGGAGACAGTGCAAGGCAGTTATTTACTAGGCTATGGCAGTACTTTCGCATGTTTGTTGCTTCTCCAGGCCTGAGGTACGGGGTAGAATCCGACATGCAGGCTGGAGATAGTGCAAGGCTCAGTTTAATTCCCTGCCGTATAAATCCTGCTCGACAGCCTATGGTGCAAGCAGAGCTGGATTACGTGTGGACGAAGGCTCTGAGGGATGAGGAATGTCGTGAGTGGTCGTTGCTTGTAGCTTTGTCCGAGCGTGCTGGAGAGGTATGTGGTTTTGTTGTGGACGGGAGTACCTACCAGTGCAATGTTATGCCCTACGGACTTAAGAATGCACCAGCAACGTGTCAGAGCCTGATGAATGAAAGTGAAAAGGACAATGATGCGCTGGGGCATTTCGAGATCTATGTTCCAGCCTATGGTCCGGTCGGTGTAGTTTACCCAGATCATTACCCTCTCAAGATCTTGGAGGTTGCATGTGGTCGTTCAGGGGTATATGATCCTGGGTAAATTGACACACGGGTAGCCTCCTGCTTTGGTTTGAGTAGTATTTTGCGCTTGGTGCTTGTTGGCTCGCGGTTGTAGCCCAGCGTATTGGGTCGTAAAGCAGGATTGTTGAGCGTTTGGTATAGAAGAAAAATAGGCTGCCCTTATAGTGCAGCCGGAAAAAAACATATTAAAATATAAAAATCATATAAAAACTCTTTCTTTTTGATGAAGATAATTGTATAAGTTTGTCATAGCCTATAAGGTTTGAGTAGTCCACGAACTATCAAACGGCTGAGCTGCTGTAAGCTCGCTCTGGGAGCATGATATTGTGTCTTTTACTATTGTTGGGAGGAGTTATGAAATGTGATTTTTTTTTTTATAAGATGTGTTTTAGTGATAAACTCAGCGTTGTTTTAGTGCCATGCGGTCGCTGGGTGTGAGGGGTTTGATGGGGTTCTGTATATCAGATTTTAGCTCAGGGTTGAGCAAGTAAAATCTTGGGGGAGGTGTGACGCATGTCGAGTATGAGCATGCTGTACAGAACGCCCAGTCAGGCCCCACTCTCGCTAGGATCGTCAGGGCAGGAACTTTGGCTGTAGTCTGTGTAGAGTTTCCTAACTCAGTTTATGTGAACCGTTGTACTATAAGTATTATCATTATGTATTTTGTTTTCTTCTAAGTCAACGAGTTCTATTTTATATCATTAGATATAAGTATTGTGTGTGGGACTTGTATGTAATGATGAGAGGAGAGAGTTATGTAACGTGGCGGGGGATCAGTGAGTACGCCCCGCGGGCCGGTAGGCCTAATTCCCTCCTCCCTTCCTCCCTTTCAGCGCGTGGGAAGTTCTTTGTCAATCCCAGATTGAGAGAATATGACGTCATGATTGCCAGTGGGCGGTCCTTAAGTAGTTTGAGATATGCCGCTAGAGGGCCGAGTATAAAAAGAGAGGTTTTTGCCACCATGCTTCAGAACTCATCAGGCAAAGCGACCTCTCATATCCCTTGCAACTATCCATATTCTTCCGACTGATGTGAACTTTCTCTACTCTCTGAACAGCCTACCTTCTTCTCTTCTCGTCCCTGTTTATAACCTCAATGACCCCTTTGGTGCAGATTTAGTCAGCCAAAGTATTATCGCTTGAGTTCTCACGAGATAAGTGCCTGTTAGATAGCCTATTTTTGGAAGGGTTAACTAGAATAGGATTGATTGATGTTTGTTGCACTCGTATATGTATTTCCCTGTGTACTATTATTCATGTTCCTGTTTTCTGCTGGTTTAGGTAATGCTAGACTGGGATAGGGTTCCTCGAGTTGTGATTTCCTATGAGTGCTAGGTTGGTTGAACCAGCACAATTGCAACGGAGACGTGGGAAGCCTAGGGGGTCTTTTTGATTGTGTACCGTGGGAGTTTAGCACTGTGTTGCGAGTGAGGGCTTTTGCCTGTGCCACCCAACACTGTGCTATCTCATTTGCTTGACTTTGAGAGGATCGCCAGGAGAGAACCAGATACTAGTGATCTGGATCTCTCAAGAGAGCATCCCGTCAATTACCGTAATTTGGCCGCACAGTCTTAAGGACCTCGCTAGGCTACGAGCCGCTTGCTCAGCCATTGTCTCTTAACCTTAGATATCCCAGCTAGACTTTGCTCGACCAGCAGATACAGCATAGTATTGAAGCTTCTCCTTATGTATATTATTGTTTAAGCACTATTGATTTCATGTGTGGCACGCTTAGCTACTTCAGAGATTAGTGGCCCACGAGCACAATCTTAGTAGGCTATTGCCAGTGCATTGTCGGAGTACTTCTTCTTAATGTTTGCCATATCCTATTGCTTATTCTTATAATTCTTCTTATGTCAATTTAAAGCCTTTAATTACCAGTGAGTTATTCATTAAATTGCTGTTCAAAATCCGATACTTACTTCTTATGAGTATTCGAGAAGCATCTAACTTATCAGAAGATTCCTTGCTTGATGCTCGAGGACTATTGTTTAACGTAACGTAATAGTGCCGATCCGAAGTAGAGGGTGGAGGACTTCTTAAGTTCTTAGTTCAAGGGTGGATTACTTCGGCTTCGGCCAACACTATTCTTTAGTGTTGTAGTACTTTCTTCTTTGTTTGATTGTTGACCAGACTAGATAACTCCCGTCTTGTTATTAGTCTGTTGTGTGAAACGCTAGTACCGAGTTCTTGTATACCCCGTTATAGCAGATAGAACTCTGGAGGGTAGTGGCGTTTTTTTGTTCGGCTGGCAGTACTCTGGGGTTGGGATCGTGTGTTTCCGTTGTGGCAGCGAGCCATACTCGAGTCCTGTGTAAGAGCCCTAGTGTACCCGAGTGCCCGGTCGTAACAAACTATCCATGTACAACTACCCACACCGTACTTGTTCATGTTCACTACCCATGTACAACTACCCACACCGTACTTGTTCATGTCCAACTACCCACACCGTACTTGTTCTTGTTCACTACCCATGTACAACTACCCATGTACAACTACCCACACCGTACTTGTTCATGTTCACTACCCATGTACAACTACCCATGTACAACTACCCATGTACAACTATCCATGTACAACTACCCACACCGTACTTGTTCATGTCCAACTACCCTCACCGTACTTGTTCTTGTTCACTACCCATGTACAACTACCCATGTACAACTACCCACACCGTACTTGTTCATGTTCACTACCCATGTACAACTACCCATGTACAACTACCCATGTACAACTACCCATGTACAACTACCCACACCGTACTTGTTCATGTTCACTACCCATGTACAACTACCCATGTACAACTACCCACACCGTACTTGTTCTTGTTCACTATCCATGTACAACTACCCATGTACAACTACCCATGTACAACTACCCATGTACAACTACCCACACCGTCCTTGTTCATGTTCACTACCCATGTACAACTACCCACACCCTACTTGTTCTTGTTCACTATCCATGTACAACTACCCATGTACAACTACCCATGTACAACTACCCACACCGTCCTTGTTCATGTTCACTACCCATGTACAACTACCCCACACCGTCCTTGTTCATGTTCTCTACCCATGTACAACTACCCACACCGTCCTTGTTCATGTTCACTACCCATATACAACTACTCCACACCGTCCTTGTTCATGTTCACTACCCATGTACAACTGCCCATGTACAACTACCCACACCGTCCTTGTTGATGTTCACTACCCATGTACAACTACCCCACACCGTCCTTGTTCATGTTCACTATACTCCATTCACTATAACTTGGCCAGAAATCATGACTCCCACTCTACTCTACCTCTCGAACGGCTTAAGGGGGTAGTGCTTTTTGTTTAGTCTATATATTTATATCTCTCTCACACACACACATTCGGGTATGATGCACCTGTCACACCTGCTGTTTGTTATTTCTGTCCTTTTCTCTCTTTCTCTGGCTTGTATCCATTCGGCCCCATTCAGCCAACTATTTTAAGACGTTTATCCCCATCTACGTGTCGATTTCTTCCTGGCGAGCGATAGCGAGCCAGCATTATATGAAGAAATCCGGCTTCGCCGGAGACATTTTTCTATCAAAAAATGTACAAATTTAGCCTGCTGTCAAACAAAAATAAAAAATATGCTGGCTCACTACCGCTCACCAGTAAAAAATTGACACCTGGGTGGGGATAAACGTCTTAAAACAGTAGGCTGAATGGGGCCAAATGGATACAAGCCAGAGAAACATAGAAAAGGACAGAACAAAAATAGGTCACCCCCTTAAACCCTATTATTGGATATAACGTTGTATTTAGTTTCTTATTTTTAACTCGGAATTATTCATATTACAGTGATTAGAATACTCAATTACAATTACTATCAGTTTATCATGCACTGGATTAACTGCCTCAATAGAGCTTTGTCTTTAACCCCTTCTGTACCGGCGACGTCTTTTTAGTTTTCTTCTAGCTCTAATTAGACGATTGTGTGCAGTTTAAGAAGGATCTGTGGTAGTAAAGAGGGTTAAATGAGATAGGTCGAAGCCTGTTAATTAGTGTAGGCCCTTTGTAAGCTGAATAAAATAGTCTAATAGTAGCCAGAATAAAGTTAAAAGAACGGCAAGGGACTGCAAGAGCTAGTCACGAAAATTGCCTAGATTTCTCGCGAATATCAACTTGTAATAAGTTTACTTGCGCCCACAACCATTATGAAGGTAAATATAGTGTATGGCAATGATTGACAAGCTAGATGGTGGCTACATGTGAGACGTACAGGACATAAGCACGAAAACTACCTTGAATACTCGTGAATATCAACTCGCGATAACCACCTAGAGTACTTGTGAATATCAACTCACGATAACCACCTAAAGTACTTGTGAATATTAACTCACGAAAACTCGTCAAGATCAACTCGCGAAAAAAACTTCCTAGAGTGCTCGCGAATATCAGGTTCTAGTATGTCTAATTGCACCCCTAACCATTTTGCAAGTACATAATATAGTGGGGGCGATGATTGACAGGCTCAGTGGTGGTGGCTGCAAGACATTTGGAGCCCATTTGCACGAAAACCACCAAGATTACTCGCGAATATCGACTTGTAATATGTCTAATTGCGGCCCCAACCATTTTGCAGGTAAATATAGTGTGGGTGATGATTGACAGGCTTGGTGGTGGCTGTGAGACGTGGAGGGCATGACGGCCGCGAGCCAATCACCGACCGCCTCCGTCCATTACCATGATTTATGGCTCCGGCCGCGGCTCTATTGGTCCGGTGACGAGGCGCTGGCAGGATACACTGCATATAGAGGCAGGCTTCACGCAATACGGTCTTTTCTGCTCTACTACTTTATTTCATATGTCTATGTTTATTTCATATGTCTATGTTTATTTCATATGTCTATGTTTTTCTTCTACTCATACATAAGCCCCTATACATGCAAATCCCTCCCCTATTCCACCAAATATTCTTCCATTCACAAAGTTCCCTGTATCGTCCAAAACTACAACAATGTATTTTGTCTCTACCTTTACTTCATTCACCAGACCAGACCAGACACGGTTATTACCCCCCCCCCCCCCCTCTATACCATTTTGGTATTATTACCACCCTAAATTATTACATTCTATACTACGACCCAAGTTTTCTAGTAAACTTCCTCTACCATACGAAGAGCCCAATATAGCAAGCATTTTCAATTTTATACCACCCAAAATTAGTTTGATCCCACCATCCCCAGCCCCTTCTTGGCAAGCCATACTGAATCTCATTAAAGTAAAATACAACTGCTCCGACTAAAGCAATCCAACCCCACCCCAATTACTACACTCACGCATGGTGGGTCAAGCCCCGACACCCTATTTCTCTCACTATTACCACTGTCTCTCCTACTTACCCAATATAATTATACTTCCCTTCTTTCACCTTCACCCACCTGTTCTATATTCACATTAATTCATTCATTCATAGGGTTTTTATCTTCAACTTACCTCTCACTTCTCAACTTATGCTTCCTCTATTCAAATTACTCTGCTCTCCTACTTTACTCCAGCCATCTTATCTGATACGGTTGAGCCCGAGAACTTTTATCCTCTACTTTACTTCTCACTACTCAACTTATTCTTCCTCTATCCAAATTACTTTACTCTCCTACTTTACTCCATGCCATCATCATCATCATCATCATCATCATCATCATAATACGTTTTTTACCTCCGTCGCACCATATATCTGCCCTAAGCTTCATAAAATCATCTAGATATAAATGACATCACTGGTACTGAGAGGGTTAAACACTGTATGAATGGTCGCCTCGCTAGAATGGTCTGGTTGGTTTGATGAGGTGATGAATATGAATTGTGTCTCTGGTGGGTGAGGGCGTGGGTGTGGGTGTGAGTGTGGGTGAGGGTATGCGTGTATGTGAGGGTGAGTGTGGGTGTATGTGAGGGTGTGGCTGTGTGTGAGGGTGTGGGTGTGTGTGAGGGTGTAGGTGAGGGTGCGGGTGTAGGTGAGGGCGTGGGTGAGTGTAGGTGTTGGTGTGGACGAGTGTGTGTGTGGGGGGGGGGGGGGGGGTCGTTATTGTGTCTGACCTGGTGCTCGGGTGGGGTGCTTGAAGTGTTTTCGATCTGACACTTAGTTCTCCTTATCTGATAGTCATAAAAACTATATATATACTATTAATTGAAAAGCAAGTTCTAGCCAAAAAAAACAAAAACAATCCAGATAGTTAAAATTGCATAAAGAAAAACTTAGGGAATCCACGAATTATTATGAGTGAGCTAGAGACTATGGCATCTGAGTGTACAGTCGGCCCAATAAGTGATGTCTCTGCACCAAGTATGTTTTGATCACTAAATGATATTAACCATATCTAAAACTTTATTTATTCGTTTCGAGTGAGATATACAAACATGATCCTACACTTATCCACCCTATTCAACATCGTCCTTTCACTCTCATATACCTGTGTTGGTGGTGTACTGGTTTAGGACTTTAGGTGCTTATGGTGGGGTCACACATTCACGTATATTGCTCCCGTCAGCTCCCGTCTGTTGTAAACGAAGGTATATTGGTAGTTGGCAACCGATAACGTAAAACGTAATGGCATAATACGCAAAACTTATATGAAAATACGGTCAGTCGGGGGGGGGGGGGTACTCGCGCATGGCGCGAGTAGAAACGAGTAGCCCACGTGGGTCCGGAATGTTGTGGGTGCAGCCAAGGCCGCGCGGTTGTTGATTCTAGTTTAATCAGGAACGTGGCTCGCCCTCACGTATGTCAAAAGACGGCAAAAGTTACGACCGACCTGGCCACCACCGTCGTCTGACCAGAGCAGCATCGTCGGACGTAGCAGCTACCATGTCAGACGAGAGCTGCTCTGGTCAAATCGTAGAAAGTTCCAGTCGAACGTGGAAGTATACGTTAGTTAGGCCGCATCTGGCAGAACCGCCGCACTGCGGGTTGGCGGGAAGACGCGGCACCGTTTGTACGAGGGGACAACGGGACCAGCTAGGGACCCTCCAGTCACACCTCTCACCACACCGGAGCAGCAACCAACAAGCCAACCCTGCCACCCTCTGCACCCTGCCGAAAACAAATCGTAGCAGCGAAACGACTGCACCTATGGCTTTCATATTTTTACCACATGTACCTTACCCTTTAGGCTACCCACCACAAAAATCCCAAATCCCTCCTCCCACCCACTCGCTGACTGTCGGTCCCGTCAGAAGGAAAACAAAGGAAAATCTGTGGCGGCGAAACGACTGCACCAATCGGTTCCATATTTGTGTGACAAGTCTCTTACCCTTCTGCCTTCCCCCCACCACACCCCCAACCGCCTCCCACCACCCACTTCTAGCGTATCCGTACGAAGAAAAGGAAAAAAAGGAAAATCCGTGGCGGCGAAACTACTGCACCAATCGGTTCCATATTTGTGTGACAAGTCTCTTACCCTTCTGCCTTCCCCCCACCACACCCCCAACCGCCTCCCACCACCCACTTCTAGCGTATCCGTACGAAGAAAGGAAAAAAAGGAAAATCCGTGGCGGCGAAACGACTGCACCAATCGGTTCCATATTTGTGTGACAATTCTCTTACCCTTCTGCCTTCCCCCCACCACACCCCCAACCGCTTCCCACCACCCACTTCTAGCGTATCCGTACGAAGAAAAGGAAAAAAAGGAAAATCCGTGGTGGCGAAACTACCTCACCAATCGGCTTCATATGTAAAAAATATCTGGCACTGGCAGAAGCACACCGTCAAAATTGGCTGGCACTCAGCGGGTAACTCCTCCAGGATGAATTCCTCGATGTTGTTCATGGTGCCGATGAAGGACTGGGAATGGGAATGGTGTGGCCATTCCTGCCCTTTTGTAGTTCCCAGATTCCAACCCAGACCTACGTGGTTGACAAAGACTGTCTTTGTCTGTGTTTGGTCAGACAGGGTGTGCCTACGATTGGCCAGAACCGGTCCAGGTACGACCAAACAAATCCCAAGACGTGTGGCCTCAGCTACGCCGGTCTTGAGGGGGTGTGGCATGGGCGTGGCCTGTTTTCCAGCAAATCGGGCAGCCCATTAGGTTGAACGGGGCTATGCCTACGCACGGCGCAAACACGTACGTAGTTCACTACGCCTCCATTACGTCTGACGTAACACTGGCCCCGTTACGCTACGTCGGGAAGTGCAATAGACGTAGAAGAACGGGCGTTCATCGGCAAAAACTACTCGCGTCTTTGCGATACGCCGGACGGGAGCTGACGGGAGCAATATACGTGAATGTGTGACCCCACCATTATGTTCTGGGTGTGGTGTCCCGAGTTCGAATCCCGGGAGGGTCATATGCTTTCATTAGTTTATTCAGGTACATTGGGATTTGTATTTTATATTAATGTTAAAGAACGGGGTGTTAATTATACCTACTACAGTCTATTATATTCCAGCTGATGGTAAATTGAACTCCTTAGCAACTGATATTTCGAGACTTAATGGAAATATATGAAATTACTATGTAGCAGCGTCATATAAATACCAAACATTTATCAATAACCACATATTTCGGTTCAAAATGTCTGTAATAGCAGAGTAATCATGATGAGGACATGGCAATTTATCCTCAGCTGAAAATAATCAGTCTACAGTTATTTAAACCTTCCAGTTACTATAGGTAGCGCCAACGAACTTGACAATAATCTTGACCCCTTAACTTCTCATAACTCGAAATGAATGAAAGCAATCGCACTGACGTTTCTATCATTTGGGAAGCGTCCACCAGGAAACAGGTGTGGATATTTACAGCCAGTTTGCTCTAGCCTATTTTGAGTTACAGAGACGTCAAGGATCTAGATTATTGTCAAGTTCGCTGGCGCTACCTATAACTGTTCATCTCCCTGCCACTCATGTTACTTGCTTGTCAGTAATTCTCACTGACTATACCATGTTCCAAATAGGTAGGCCAGAAATCGTGAATCCTAATCAAATGGGCAAATGGGCTGCAAATTTCCACACCTGTTCCTTGGCTGACTTCTCCCAAATAGTAGAAATATTAGCTTGATTACTCTAGTCGTTTGTGATTTATAGATATAAATGTTAAAGAGTTTTGGCCTACTTATTTGGAATATGGTATAGTCAGTCTCTGGTTGTCTCACTTTCACTGACAACTAACGATCAGTCACTGTCAACTGTATGCCTGGCACTTGCATCTGTCTTATATTATTATCATACCTCGTTCGTATCGTGGTTCATATGACAGTTTTAATTAATTAAGCTTCCAAATATTTGTTTAACACTATCAATAGACTTGCAATGCACGTCATATTATAAATATTATGAATTATAAATGGTAGTGAGCACATAAGGAAATGCAAAGAAAATAGTGATAGCAAATTATAACGGGAAATAGATTCAAATGTAAACATATAGATTTTAGGTTCACTGTTTGAGATCCAATATAAACATAAAAATACATAGAACCGAAAGAGAGAGAAAGGAAAGGAAAAATAACACATCTCTCAAACTGGCGAAGAAGGAAGGGAGGGAGCCATTCTTTTCTTTAATTACAGTCGCGTTGTGTTGTTGTGAGTCAGCCTGTTCTCATTATTCTAATCCAGGTAATTACTGCTTTCAGGAGACCTGTTGTCAATCACCCATCCCGCCCTCCCACGGGGGTCATAGGCCTCTACCTAGACTCTGTATACCCCAGAATCAGTACACTCCTTCCACTATTTATATACAATCACCGTAGGCGTAAGTACAAAAGTTAGTTTTCCTGTAAGCGCATTTGATTTGTTATCACAATTTTGATATTTTGGTGTGTTGCATTTCTCAAAGTACATGTTAATAGCCTCAAGAGTGGTAAACTGTACTATTCTACCATCCCACATGTTTATACCTACTTAATGTTGCTGGATAACCTCTGAAATGTTATTCAAATTTGTACTACATTCTCCACGGACTTCATCACCTTGAGCTATAACTTAGAACTATGATAAAGGCTGAGACACATGCGAATAGTTTAAGCACGCTTCCATTTGTACCAAGGAGTACACTGAGTACGAATTAAGGATCAGAAAACAGACGTTGAGGGGGCGAGGTATGGGACAAGTCGGTGGGCAGAGTGTGACGCAACTCTCACCAAATAAACTAATTTGTTTTTGTTTTGTTTTTGTTATTGAATTATGCATTTATATTTTGTCACGGTACAAAATGTTTAGAACACTGCAATTTGAGGCAATTATCGATGATATACTTCATTAAAATAGTTACCAATAACCGCAATTCATATATCTTACCTGCTTACAAGATCCTTATTTGGGATAAGCCAAGCATTTTTAATTACAAAGGAGTACACAGGAAAATAAGTACAAAGGAAAGCAAACTACAACATATCTATTGATCGTCATTACGAGGCTGCTTGTATCTAACCTACATAGTCAGTGTGGGAAAACAAATGTTGGGAGGCTATTCATCTCTAAAAACAGATAATGGTGGTTAAGGGCGAGATATTTATCAAGTCGATTTGTGAACGATTGAACAGTACAACATTCAAAAACATTTCTAGGCAGTCCATTCCATAAATTTACCACTCGATTGAAAAAGAAATGCTTTGCCTTGTGTGAATGAGGTAGTAGTGTAGTAATTGTAGGTATAGGGCTTTATTAACCCCTTCTGTACCGGTGACGTATTTTAGTTTTTAATCCAGCTGAATTTAGAAAATGTTTATGAATCTTAGGACGGATATAAGGTAGCTAAAAGGATTAATTGAGGTAGTCTGTAGCCTTTTCATGAGTAGACGTCCTTTCTAAGTTGAATAAATCTTCTAATAGTTGTCAGAATATAATGAAAAGAACGTCACCGGTACTGAATGGGTTAAAGAGATTGGTATGTTTTGGTCTACTGACAAGTTCTTAAAGCCTCTACTCACCGATTCCTATATTTCTTAATCCTAATATATTTGCTATCATATTATATTTGTTATGATATTATCGAACAGATTCTGCTATACAAGTAATATCATTATTATGTTTTCGTTTACTGGCCTTCATCATTATTTAGTAACATATTAATGCACGGTTTCTTTAAATATAAGTTCATCGTCTGCAAAACAAGCACGTTGTAGTAAATGAGTTGTTGATTACTCCAATGATTGAGAATCATGCTTATGCATATATTTTGTATACCTTTGCAAACATTCATATGCTACAGTATGCTGCTTTCACAACTTTTGTTGTAGAGTCTAACGATATGACTTGGTTAACACATAATATTTGTTTTTTATTCATTTATTTTTGTACAAACTGAAAATCATAGTTTTGGCAATAGTTTGCTGAATAATATACTTAACATCCCATCATTATAATAAATAACCCTAATATAGATGGCATTGCCAAAAGACACATTTCTTAATATGTTATCATATATATAAACATTAATATAAACAATTAATAATATTTGAAACCGGTCAAACAATTCTATAACATACGGCGTGGGTGAAGAGCGATATTTGTAAAAGATCAAGTGTACTAGAGAAGATTGCATGGCTGAAAACAGACCTGTGAATGTAGACGAATTGTGTGGGTTTGGAAGAGTTATAGTGAGTGCGTGAACGTTCGTGTTGGAGTAAAGGTTAGTGTGGATTTGGAAATGGTCCTGTGGGTGTAAGAGCGTTCATGTAGGTGAGTGACCGTTCGTGTAGGAGTAAAAGCGTTCGTGTGGGTGTGAGAGCGTTCGTGTAGGTGAGTGACTGTTCGTGTAGGAGTAAAAGCGTTCGTGTGGGTGTGAGAGCGTTCGTGTAGGTGAGTGACCGTTCGTGTAGGAGTAAAAGCGTTCGTGTGGGTGTGAGAGCGTTCGTGTAGGTGAGTGACCGTTCGTGTAGGAGTAAAAGCGTTCGTGTGGGTGTGAGAGCGTTCGTGTAGGAGAGTGACCGTTCGTGTAGGAGTAAAAGCGTTCGTGTGGGTGTGAGAGCGTTCGTGTAGGTGAGTGACCGTTCGTGTAGGAGTAAAAGCGTTCGTGTGGGTGTGAGAGCGTTCGTGTAGGTGAGTAAACGTTTGTGTAGGAGTAAAAGCATTCGTGTGGGTGTGAAAATGGGCATACAGGCGACATAGAGTTCGTGTAGGTGTGAGGAAATGCGTGTGGGGTTTTGTGGGGGCGCTCGGTTATGGCCTTGGCCTTGCTTGGGACCTTGGGGCTGCTCAGCCAGACAGCCTGGGGAACAACAGCAGCAACAGCAACAACCCTACACATATACTAGAACATCTAACCTCCACATCGAAATCCCCCCCCCCCCCCCACCCCAACACGCTGGCAGTCCCGTCAATTACTAGTCCTTTCTCACGCCCACAGCCTTGGTTCCACGCCCGTCTGCTTGGCCTACACGCTCTTTCTCACGCCCACACGGAATTTGGGATATCAATTTAATTTGGTTCGTATCAACCTTGGTGTTCTTATATATTGTTTTCAAATTCGTTTTTTAATAAATGTATGTATGTATGTATATACTCGGGCACATACCCCATTGCTGGGGGTGGCTGACTTGAGACAGAGACAGAATGGAAACCTTTAAAGTTCCAATTCTTAGGGGCCGGGACCACTTTCGCGTTTCCTTGTCCCTTTCTCTGTCTTGTCTAGTAGGTGAAATGTTTGGAGGATTCCTAGCCCTCTCTTTCAAGCTATGAAAGTCTCTGTTATACTTTTATGAAAGTTTCCTGATATACATGAAGGTTCTCATATTAATATCTTTTTATTCTTAGACGAGGTTTCTCACTCTCTGCAGTCAAAACAATATTTTTACACCCTCAATACGTATCTCGCATCCACAGCATTCTCACTATAACTTATCACATAGACCATATATTTCTCTAAGTTAGTCCAGTACTGTACGTACAGTGAGAGACAATAGTCGTGCCGTGAAATGTTGTGAAAACTTAAGTCGCCAGGCTAAACATCTGGTATATTCCAGTCTATCAAACGGACGGTTGGTAGCACTGACTTGAGTTGCAATCTGGTCCATATGTTTGTTTAATTTCGGAGATCAGACCAATCCATTAACAGTTTTGGACAGCCACGTTTAGGCTAGTATTATATGCTTCACCATACTTTTCCTCATCTTATTTGTGGAAGATAATTATTTATTCTGTAGCAGTGAATATATTTGAAATGGTTAATAATCATACAGTAACAGTATCTCAGATGTGTGTAAATTGTGATTATTTAACATGAACTGCTATGGTCGAACCATCCCTACCTTATGTCCGAATCATCCCTCTTAGTCGGGATGGTTCGGACTTGCTGTGGGGGGCGTTCCGTAATCTTGCTATTTAATAACTAACCAAGATGAAGCTTCAAGTGTAACACACATACCAGCCAAGGTTGTGGACTTCACTACGAGATGTATGAATGACTTCTTCCAATATTCCTCCTTCTACAAATATGTTTGTAAAAAGTGGCTGAACCATCACCGCTCTCCCCAATGATTTACATACTCCCAATATTAGCCTCTTCTCCATTATGTGCTTTGTTTATTCAAGTATGCATTTCATTATAGTGGCCCCTTAGACTATTATGTTTATTACTTTTATCATATAATTATTATTGTTTGTATTATTATTATTATTTACGACCTTCAGCACAGAACAAGTCATTCTACAGCGTAACGTAAACGTAAATGGGATAAAAAAAAGAAACCTGAAAGTGTAAGCCGAAATGAATATGTTATTAACTGCGACCTTACTGATTATGGTTCATATCCAAGAACCAACGAAGCCCCGGGATTCATAGGAACCCTAATCAGAACAGCGGTAAACGAAGCTTAAGGGGGGTGACCTGTTTTTGTTATTGTTCTCCTTTTCTCTCTTTCTCTGGCTTGTATCCATTCGGCCCCATTCACCCAACTATTTTAAGACGTTTATCCCCATCTAGGTGTCGATTTCCTCCTGGCGAGCGATAGCGAGCCAGCATTATATGAAGAAATCCGGCTTCGCCGGAGACATTTTTCTATCGAAAAATGTAAAAATTTAGCCTACTGTCAAACAAAAATAAAAAATATGCTGGCTCGCTACCGCTCACCAGTAAAAAAAATGGCCCCTGGATGGGGATAAACGTCTTAAAACAGTAGGCTGATTGGGGCCAAATGGATACAAGCCAGAGAAAGAGAGAAAGGGACAGAAATAACAAAAAGCAGGTCACCCCCCTTAAGGGATCCAGGCCTGCCAACCGAGGTTATTACTATGTTATAACTCTCATAATGATTCACGAGTTTCATGTATTATTCGGTCATAACCGTCCCACGACTATTGTCTCTCACTGCACATGTTGTCTATTCCAACCTTCAGAAGAATTGTTAAACTATTGATTACATTATAATTGTATATTGTGTTAGATTAATATTAATGTTGTAAGGACGCCTAGAGTAGTAAAGGTCAATGAAACTTACCGAACAGTAGATCTGGAGCACCCAGACACTTAAGGGGAGAATTCCACTTGATGGACTTTTTTTTTTACCCCTTTCTCTCTCATGTTTAGCCCCATTGCTTTTGAGATTTTAAGACGTTTGCCCCATTAGTTTGGTGATTTTAAGAATTTCCGCCCCATTCTGTCAATTTTAAGACCTTTCGTGCCATTTATGTGTCGATTTTATCCTCGCGAGCGATAGCGAGCCTGTAATTTAAGAATAACCGGCCTTCGGCCGGGACATTTTTCTACCAAAAAATGTAAACATTTATCTTGAAAGGGGTCAAAGGGGTGAAATTTTAAGATTGCTGAAGGAGTAGGAAACAAACTAAAACCCTCCCCTTAACCCTTAAGGGGACAGTGGTTATTTTGGGGGGTCTATTTATTTATATATTCATTATTTTTAAGTTTCCTCCCTCATCCTCATCAAGCCCTCATCAAGCTTAAAAAACATCCATTGGATCCCCCTTCGAGATAAATTTGTAAATTTTTCGGTAGAAAAATGTCCCGGCCAATGGCCGGTTCCTCATAAAATTTCAGGCTCGCTTTCGCTCGCCAGGAAAAAATAGACACCTAAATGGCACGAAAGGTCTTAAAACTTACAACGAAATGAGGCGAAAGGTGTTAAAATCGCCAAACTAATGGACCGAAAGTTTTCTAATCTCAAAACAAATGGGACTTAACACGAGGGAGAAAGGGGACCAGAAAAACTACCAATCTCCCCTCAATGAAGGCCATAGCTAAAGGAGTAATACTAAGGAACCAGGGTTGTGGAGGAAGAAGGGTTACAGAGTAGTTGTTTAGTTAGTTACAATAGGACCCTTCTGGATTATTAAGCCTGCACACTGTAAGTCAAGAATAGCATCAGGACTGGAACCTCTTTTATCGAGAACTCCAGTCCCTTGGTGGTTGCAGGTGTACAGGAGGAGTGGCTATAATGAGGAGAGACTACTGTATATGTTTACGCTAGCATGTGTGTGTGAGAGAGAGAGAGAGAAAGAGAGAGAATTCACTATGACTGAATGCTAAATTATGAAACGAAATAGATACTACATATCAAAGTTATATAAGTAATAGGAAGAACCTGCTGTAGACCTTGATTCTTTATGAAGAGAAAGAGGAGACTGGCTGTACGACTAGATGCTCATAATAGAGAAAGAGGAGACTGGTTGTACGACTAGATGCTCATAATAGAGAAAGAGGAGACTGGCTGTACGACTAGATGCTCATAATAGAGAAAGAGGAGACTGGCTGTACGACTAGATACTCATAATAGAGAAAGAGGAGACTGGCTGTACGACTAGATACTCATAATAGAGAAAGAGGAGACTGGTTGTACGACTAGATACTCATAATAGAGAAAGAGGAGACTGGTTGTACGACTAGATGCTCATAATAGAGAAAGAGGAGACTGGCTGTACGACTATATGCTCATAATAGAGAAAGAGTAGACTGGCTGTATGACTAGATACTCATAATAGAGAAAGAGGAGACTGGCTGTACGACTAGATACTCATAATAGAGAAAGAGGAGACTGGTTGTATGACTAGATGCTCATAATAGAGAAAGAGGAGACTGGTTGTACGACTAGATGCTCATAATAGAGAAAGAGGAGACTGGCTGTACGACTAGATGCTCATAATAGAGAAAGAGGAGACTGGCTGTACGA
This sequence comes from Lithodes maja, assembly GCA_037953745.1. Taxonomy (NCBI): domain Eukaryota; kingdom Metazoa; phylum Arthropoda; class Malacostraca; order Decapoda; family Lithodidae; genus Lithodes; species Lithodes maja. Next base: position 475 of record JBAKBP010034387.1, on the reverse strand, counting down.
CTAGATACTCATAATAGAGAAAGAGGAGACTGGCTGTACGACTAGACACTCATAATAGAGAAAGAGGAGACTGGTTGTACGACTAGATACTCATAATAGAGAAAGAGGAGACTGGCTGTACAACTATATGCTCATAATAGAGAAAGAGTAGACTGGCTGTACGACTAGATACTCATAATAGAGAAAGAGGAGACTGGCTGTACGACTAGATACTCATAATAGAGAAAGAGGAGACTGGCTGTACGACTAGATACTCATAATAGAGAAAGAGGAGACTGGCTGTATGACTAGATACTCATAATAGAGAAAGAGGAGACTGGTTGTACGACTAGATGCTCATAATAGAGAAAGAGGAGACTGGTTGTACAACTAGATGCTCATAATAGAGAAAGAGGAGACTGGCTGTACGACTAGATGCTCATAATAGAGAAAGAGGAGACTGGCTGTACGACTATATGCTCATAATAGAGAAAGA
>JBAKBP010034386.1:0-20753 GCA_037953745.1 Lithodes maja | reverse complement strand
GCAAATGGCCAATTTTGTTTATAAAAAACACTCGGGAAAATTTGTGGTATTAAAATAACATTTTCCCCTGATTTTTAGCACCAACAGTTACCCTCATAGGCCTGTATCTTTTATGCCTATTAGATCTGGTAGAGCATAGGCTATACATCATTGCTATATAGCCTATGTCATTAACCCGGGAGCTGCGGGAAGACTCTCTGGAGTAAGTAAAACTAAAAATCAACTTTTTACATCGAAAAAAAAATATTTTTGTTACTTTTTTTTTTTTTTTTTTTGGCCCCTGGCCATGCAAAATCTCAGTCCTCTACCTCCCCTCCTTCCCCACTTTCCTCCTATTCCTCAGTTATCACCTATTTTCCCTATTATTCCCTTATTCTGAGGTATATTTTCGTGCTAACATTAGCGAGTTGCAAGCAGGGTGTATGTCATCACTGATGGCCATCGAGGTGCAAGAGAGAGAGAGTATCGATCGACTGTGTCGCAGTGGCCTTGGGGAAAATTGGCGGGAAGGTAGCTTGCCTCACCATACATTATACAACTCGCGGGCTATATCTCCGATTCTTGACCATCCAAACGCTGTTTTCACTCATTTTATTGTTGTTTCAGGTTAATACCTTTATAATCAACCCATAATAGGCGCATATGGATAATTATTAATGCTATTAATGGTCACAATGAATATTTTAGTGACGAAAAACCTCATACGTCAGCACTTCAGAGGTTAAGAGCAGAAATTTATTATAAGGGAGATAGGCCTAGCCTATATAAGAAAACAAGAATACTCTCCCTATGTACGGCACTGCCACTCCCCATCATCACCTGTTCGTCTAAACTGTGTGCCGTCTATAGGATGGTTTGACAACATTTTTACACTAGGTAGACATATTGTTACTATATTTTGTATTGTTTTACCAAGGGTTGAAACAATTTGGAAGGATGTAGTTACAGGGTGTACCACTACCGACATACAACATAAATCATCTATAAATACTTATAATAAAATAAGGTACAATTTTAGTTACTGGACACCTCTATAAATACTTATAATAAAATAAGGTAAGATTTTTTTGGTAATTCTGCATAACTACTACTCCTGCTATTTTATGTTTAATTTACTGTATTTCAATTTGTGTATGTAATGCTTTCTAAGTGTGTATTTTCTATTTAGAAAGTGAGGAAAGCCCAATTTATTAGCATTTGTATTATTAATTGTAATTCCGATACCTCAACAATCTAGGGGAGAGTTTGGGAATGCGGGTTTTGGGTGGGTAAAAATAGGGGTATTATGGGAATAACTCTAAAAAATGTAATAAATACAATTGAAAAAAACACCAAAATGTTGAAATCCGAGCCAAGGTTTTGGCAAAAGTTGGCTCGGATTTGGCCAATTTTCAGTCCAAAAAGGGCAAAATTGGAAAACAAAATTGGCTCGGATTTCACCCTTTTTCAGCTGAAGAAAACTCCAAAGTGTTGACCAAACTTGGCTGGTGTTTGTCGAATTTTCAGAGTCCAAAATCACATGTAATCTCATTTTGAAAGTGGCTGGGGTTTTCTTTTTTTCACTGTTGAAAAACTCAGTAAGGATGTGGTTAACATTAGCCTAACCTAACCTAGTATTATGGGTGGGGGCTGCCGCCCCCACACCCCCGCTAAATCCATGAAATCCGAGCCAAGTTTTGTCATTAACCTAACCAAATAACCTAACCTAGTATTATGGGTTTTGCCTTTTGACTCTGAAACTCGGCCCAAAACGGCTCGGATTTCAACATTTTGGGGTTTTTTCAATTGTATTTATTACATTTAGAGTCTAGGCTATTCCCACTGTCCACAATACCCCTATTTTTACCCCACCCGAAACCCTGCATTCCCAACTCTCCCCTAGATTGTTGAGGTATCGGAATTACAATTAATAATACAAATGCTAATAAATAGGGCTTTCCTCACTTTCTAAATAGAAAATACACACTTACAAAGCATTAACATACGTGAGTGTAGGGGGGGGGGGGGGGGGGGCTGAGGATATGTCCCTATATAATGGGCCGAAATTGGCCTTTTTGACATGGAGAAGACCCTGTAATGCAAGCCCTAAGGGTCTACTTACGGTTATATATTGAAGAAAAAGAGCCACTCGAGAAATACCGCCAAAAATACCCCTAAATGTGAGGAAAACTAACCTGGCGTGAGGCCTTCCAGGAGGTTGTGTTTGAAACTTACTTCACACTTCACAGGCGAAGTGCATTGTGGGTACAAGTTAAAATGTATTGTTACAAATCGATATCCCAAAAACTAAATGTAGACAAATTAGAAAGTAATAAATTCAGACAGTATGTAAAGAGAGACGCAGAGTTAGAGGAGATATGATAGAGGTGTTCAAGTGGGTTAGTGGGATTAACAAAGGGGACATGACAAATGTACTAAAGCTCAGTGATAGCGAAAGAACTCTTACCAATGGTTTCAAATTAGATCAATTTAGTTTCAGAAAAGATATAGGCAAGTATTGGTTTGGTAACAGAGTTGTGGATGGGTGGAATGGACTACCAAGTGCTATAGTGGGATCTGAAACTGTGGGGAGCTTTAAGATAAAATTGGATAAGCATATGGACAAGAGGGGTTGGGTGTGAGGGGGGATCAGCCGGGTTGGGCCAACAGCGCTCTGCAGGCCCCCATAATCCTGCGTTAATCTCTAACCGTTTTGGTAGGATGATCCTCAGGGTATTGGAGTGTGAGGCCTATAATTGGGCTTTGTGATTGAATTGGGGTTGTGTGGGACAGGGATCTGCCTTGCTTAGGCCAGTCGGCTTTCTGCAGACTCCCATTTTCTTATGTTCTTATGTAAAACACTGGAAGAGACAATTGTAAAAGATAATAATTTGTTGGGAAAATAAATCACTAGGTGAAGCTCGACTCTCATTGGCTAATGAACATCCGGGAACTTCTGGGAGGAGCCTAGCATGTAAACAAAGTGTTGTGGACTGGACTGGCTGGACAAAACTAGGACTTAACTCTGAAAATTGTATAGGGGGGTGACAATGAAATTGACAAAATAAGAAAAGTATCCCTTATCCGCGCATCTGTAGGGTCCCTTGAGTAAGGCAAGATCAACAACAAATAATTACCTAAGACAGGAATCCCGTAATCGAGTAGTAGTGGTGCAGTTAACCCATTTTAGTTACTGGACACCTATTTGACAGGTACCGCCAACGATTTAATACATATTTTCTTTCGGTTTCCACGCATCCAACACCAAGCTACACCCTTTTCTGGTGTACGAAACACTAAAAAAGCAATGGGGACACTTTAATTCAGGGTGTAAAACGAGGCCGATTATCGTAGGCCTAATGCTACTCAACTTAGCTTTACAATTAATGGTACCCATAACAGAAAATATTCGTTCGTTGAATTGACAGTTGATTAATCGATAGGCTAATCAATATCTCAGATAATAAGATTATCTGAAAAGACTGAATAGAATTAACACAAAATATAATTAGGCCTGACTGACAGTTACAAAGTACGGTATTATTGCCATTTTGGTTCCATAGCCAGCAAGATGGCACCATCATGGCAGCCAATTGTCTAAAGGGCCACCATCCCATCTAGACCTATTCTTCGATAAATTTGAAATCTGCATATTTAGCCTAGGTGCTCGCCATTCTTCCACGCATTAATGCTACTGGATTCAGGAAAATAGTGCTACTCAACTCAGTTATTTGCATTGACACCCTGCTTTAATTAAATATAAAGACAAGTCGTTCGTGGAAGTAGCGTCGGTTTGTTTACCTAACGCTCGGAGTGCCTTCCCGGTCCCGCCTTGGCGGTCAACTTAAAATGGCTAAGCTTATAACACACCATGGCGGCACACCAAGGCGGACGCAAGTTTGAGGCTCCGGCATATGTTATGGGAATGGTCAATTACTTCACGGATATCGAGTGCATACGGGGCTACAAGAAGAGGAAGGATTTAGTGAAGTGTTTGGAGGATATATTGGTGTGGTGGAGGGGTGATATATAGTGTAATAAGAGTGTGTAGTGACGGGACAGCGGTAGGGTTGTGAGTTGTTGAGTTTGTAAACAAACATGGCAGAGGGAATTTCGGGTATGACGGAGGCGGAAGGAAGGTTACAACGTTTTCGGGGATTTAAGAGCACAGATAAGAAGTTAGTATTGTTATGAAGGATTTGGAAAAGTGGATGAGTGATACGGAGAAATGGAAGGGGGATATTGGTGAGAAAGTTAAGACAGTGTGTGTAATGTGTGGTGTGACAGGTGGGGAAGGGAATAAGCCTAGCGAAGGAAGTGAATGCAGGCCTATTTTGGCAGTTAATGAGAGCCTAGAGATGGTATTGAAAAGGGTAGATGAACTGGGAGCAGAGAATATGGCATTGAAGGAGCAGCTGAAGGAATACGAAGGACGTTTCACGGAAGTAAAGGAGTCGACTGCATGGACGGTGGTAGGTAAACAAAAAGTCAAGGATTTGGAGGATATTATGAAAGAGCAAAAGGAAGACATGAATATGACCAAAAAAAGTTTTGAGAGTGCAGTTGTAGGGGTCATGAAGAACAAGGAGAGTGTCGTGAGGGAGGCCATGGACAGGGATAGGGGTGTAATCTTGTATGGAGATATAGAGACTCATATGAATGATAATGGAGTGAGAAAAGTGAGGGATATGGAGACCGTGAAGGAGGTCTTGAAAGGTGTGGATGAGGACGAATATGGCTGGGAAGGGCAGGTGGAGGAGGTCAGTAGGATAGGTAGATATAATAGGGGAGAGATGAGACCTATAAGGGTACAGTTTAAAACTAGGGTAGTGGCAGAGACTGACAAATTTTAGTTGGAGGCTAAATACAAATGATAAACTGAAACACAAGACTAAAGAAGGATTTGAGTATAGAACAAAGGAACAAAAATGAAGGAATTACAACAAAAGGCTTTTGAAAATAATGGAAAGTTGGATGAGGAGGATAAGAGAAATTTTTACTGGAGAGTGAGGGACGGAAAAGTGAGGAAGTGGTTTATAAGAGTAGAAGGGAGGGGGGAGAATGTGATGGGAGTTGTGACGGAGGAGGAGAACGGGGTGGAGGTGTCACAGGGAGAGACAGGAGACAAAGAGGCAGACCCAGTAGTGCTAACAGGGGAGTAGGGTACGGACTGGAGGAGCGGGATGGTGTAATTGCTGAAGGAATGGTAGATGGATTAAGGATTATGTTTAGTAATGTGGATGTGTTTACCCAGGACAAGAAAAGAGAACTGATATGTAGGTTGCAGGATGAAGAGGAAAAACCTGATGTCATAGCCCTACAGGAAGTAAGACCAAAAAATGTTAGAATTGAAAGGGAACTGGTGGAATATAGTTTGGGAGGGTTTTGAGTTATATGAGAAATGCTATTGGAGCAGAGGTTGGAAGAGGACTGTTTATTTATGTAAGAAAAGAGCTCAAGGTTAATGAGGTGGATATGAGACAGCAGTATTGTGAGTATTTGTGTTATTGAAGTAAAATGTGTAAGAGGATCAATTCTAATTGCCTCTATATATAGAAGCCCAAATAATAGCAGGGGAGAGGATGATAACCTACTGAAAGCAATGGAGGAGATAGATAATAGAGAGAACAAATATAAAATTTTGATTGGAGATTTCAATTTGCCAAGGATCAACTGGGCAAATTGTACTACTCCAGCGGGACAGGGTAGCCTGGAAAATAAGTTTATAGAGAAAGTGAGAGATTGTTTTTTAACGCAACATATTGTAGAGATGACAAGATATAGAGATGGGACACAGGGGAGTGTACTTGATTTGATTTTTAGCAATGAAGAGGATATAGTGGAACATGTTAATGTGGATAGCCCTATAGGTCGTAGTGACCATGCCTGTATAAGCTTTAGTTGTAACATTAAATACATACATACATAACATTTTAAGACTGAGTGTTCCACACATAAGTGCAGTTTCAGTCTCTTGTCCTAAATCAGAGAGGGATAATAGAAGCAATAGAAAAATATACATGTATGATAGAGCAGATTATGAGCTGCTGAGACGGTGTTTGGACATTGACTGGGGGGGAATACTTGAATGGTGAAGACGCTGAAGGAATGTGGAGGAAAATTAGAGTCAAACTGGAGAATGCTGTATCCAAAAGTGTACCAGTAAGGGAATATAAGGATAAAACAAAATTGAGGAAAAGAACTAACCCAGAATTGCCAATGAAAAGAAAGCTTTGGATATTGATTAGAAGAAAAACGATTGTGGGAAAGATTAAAATTGTTAAAAAAGAACAGGGGGTCTAGTATAGAGGCTAAGGAAGTGGATCTGGAACGCAGACAAATAAACAATAAAATAAGGTGGGAAACAAGGAAGGGGGTGAAGTAGAGGGAGAGAGAGATAGCTAGAAATGTGAAGGATAATCCTAATATATTCTGGAAGTACATTCAGGAAAAGTTAACAAGAAGAGTAGGGATCCCAGAGCTGGTGGGGGGGTTGAATGATGGGAGTAGAGCGGAGACTGATAAGGAGAAAGCAGAGGTGCTGGGGAAATACTTTGGGGGGGTACTAACAGTGGAGTCGGAGGATGCAGTGCCTACTATTCCCATCAAACAGGCACCGGCACTAGAACTAATAGAGTTTTCCCATGCTAGAATAAGAATTGCTATAGAAAAAATGAACAGAAGTAAGTCACTGGGACCGGATGGGATACACCCAAGAATCATAAAGGAAGGAGGGGAGATGTTAGTAGAGCCATTGAAAATGTTATTTGAGGTATCGTTTAATACAGGACAAATCCCGATGGACTGGAGAGAGGCGAACATAACAGCTATATTTAAGAAGGGAAAAAGAAATGACCCAGGGAATTATAGACCAGTCAGTTTGACAAGTGTTGTGTGTAAACTAATGGAAACGGTAATTAGAGAAGGAATAATGGATCATATGAAGTCAAACCAACTTTTCAGTGCGAGACAGTTCGGATTCTTGCCGGGGAGGTCGACGGTACTACAGCTAATTAAGGTGGTAGATGATTGGATGCAAATTCTAGAAGATGGTGATGTAATAGACGTGGTATATTGCGATTTTATGAAGGCCTTCGATAAGGTCCCACATAAAAGGTTAATAGAGAAAGTTAGAAGCTATAATATAGGGGAGAAATGTGTGAAATGGATAGAAGCCTTCCTGAAAGATCGGAGACAGAGGGTACTGGTGAATGGAATAGGCTCGGGGTGGAGGGAAATTACAAGTGGGGTACCTCAGGGATCTGTGTTGGGACCACTGCTGTTCGTTATATTTATCAACGACTTGCCTGAAGTTATAACTAATGGAAGTGAGGTATACCTGTATGCGGATGACACTAAACTGTATAGAAGAGTGAGGAGTAAGGAAGATATGGGTTTGCTTCAAGGAGATGTGGAGGGCATGAAGGGATGGTCTGAGCATTGGTTAATGCCTTTTCATCCAAAAAAATGCAAGTACATGCGGATTGGGACCAGCAAGATAGACAAGGTAGGATTACAGTATGTATGAAGCGATGGAGGAAGTGAGTGCAGAAAAGGATATAGGAGTAGTGATAGACAATAAGTTAAATTTCTCAGAACATTTAGCGGAACAGATAAACAAAGCCAATAGAATTGTAGGGCTGATAAGGAGGACATTTGTGTCACTTGACTAAGAAATCTTCAGGAATCTCTATACAGCGCTGGTTAGGCCGCACCTGGAATATGCGAACCAGGTGTGGGCTCCATATATGGTAAATGATATAGAAGCAGTGGAGAAAGTGCAGAGGAGAGCTAGCAAGCTGGTACCAACGTTGAAGAACGCGGGCTATGAGCAGAGGTTGAGGACACTGGGGCTTCCGACACTGGCATATAGGAGAAAGAGAGGGGATATGATAGAGACTTTTAAGATTGTGTCAGGAAAGTACGATGAGGATGTGTGTGAAGGTATCTTCTTGATGCGGGAGGGAACAAGAACGAGAGGACACTCTAAGAAAATTTACAAAGAAAGAAATAGGCTTGAGAAGGCAAAGAACTCATTTTGTGATAGTGGTAAATGAGTGGAACGCACTGCCCCAGTATGTAGTCTATTCCGAATCAATAAGAGAGTTTGAAAGTAATCTTGATAAAGCATGGGGAAGACAAGATTTGAAGTTTGATTATAAAACAAAAATACAGAATAGTAAAAATGTTGCGTCTGCTACGGCCGCCGCCAACACCGTGAACGACCGCAGCAGTGCAAGTACTGGTACTGAGCTGGATACACAGGCATAGTTTGCCTTTTTCCAGAGGATCTACTGTAAGAAACTGTAAGAAATAACCAGTTGTTGGGTAAATTTTTTGATAAAAACTTGCATTATAGGGCGTGGGATACAGGACAGGGTTGTTGTTATTCCCCAAGCTGCCTGGCCGAACAGCCCCAAGGGGGGGGGGGCCCCCCCCCCCCCCCCTGTGAATTATAATAATCGTCATCTATGTGGCCAGCAGTGGGCAAGTAAAACAGCTGGCCGTCACCTCGAGCGTCCTGGGTAAACAAACCGCGACGATCCGAAGCGACGCCGGGCTCCCCCTGCCGATTTTCGGCCCAAACACCCTGTTTTATTCTCGTCGAAAACCACATTTAAAAAGTTATATAGTTTTCAATACTATTACCGGACCAGAAAAAGGTGTAGCTTGGTGATGGATGCGTGGAAACATAAGAACCAAAAACGGTAATTGTTTAGTGTATGGCCTCCTCCATACCGGTATGTATTAAATCCTCGGTGGTACCTGTCAAATAGGTGTCCAGTAACTAAAATCGTACCTAAAATAAATACTTATAAATCTATAATACTAGGTTTATACTTATAAATCTATAATACTAGGTTAGGTTAGGCTAATGTCTTTTGAAATCACTATCTGGGAGCGAGCATGTCTCAACATCGATCGATAGGCCTAATGGGGAAAATAGGTTTTCCCGGGCGTTTCCGCAACCTCCTCAGCTCCCCGCCATGGAGTGGCTTCGGTCACCTAGGCTTTATTGTGGTAAGCAGGAAGGGTTCTGTGGGGGCGCTCGGTTATGGGCTTAGCTTTGCTCGGGGCCTTGGGGCTGTTCGGCCAGGCAGCTTAGGGAACAACAACAACTAGGTTAGGTTTAGGTTGTTGTTGTTGTTGTTGTTCCCTAAGCTGCCTGGCCGAACAGCCCCGAGTCCCTGAGGAAGGCCACGGCCACGATCGGGCTTTCCCACAGAGCTCTCATTGAGTGAAGGTTGTGTTGTTGGCGTAAGTGGTTGTGTGAAATGCAGTCTTCTATGATGTGTTTAATGGTATGGGGTGCTGTGTTACATCCCGGGCAGGCGTCGACAACGGAGTCATCCAGTCTCTTCTGATAGCTCAGGAGAGCTGGATGGTGTCCGCATCTCAGCCTGGCCAGGTGGACTCTGTCCTCGCGAGGGAGGGAGGATTCGGAAGGATGGATTTCGGGAGGTCGTGCATGCAGCTGCGTGTTGTCTGTGAGTGAGTGGATGGATTGGCGAGAGATATGAGTATGGATGTGCTTCTGGAAGTTGGTTCGGGGTGGGCAGGGAGGGAGAGAGGACAATAATTGTGTGTGATACCGTGTGCTGGGTGTTGTTTTGATATTTCTTGGTGTCTGGGTGTGTTGCCATGTAGTTTAGTGGGTGGTCTTGGTTCGTGGAGGCTGCTGCCAGAAATTGAGTGCCTCTCATGTCCAGATGGTCTTTGACTTTGAGGATTTTGGTTTCTTGATGTAGATGATCTGTGGGTGCAGTAGCTGTGCAGCCTGTAATGATCTTCAGGGCTTTGTTTTGAATCGTCTGTAAGGTCTTATGATGTGTTTCAGCTAGGTTAGAAGCCCAGGCTGGGCTTGCGTATTCCATTACTGATCTTATGTATTGTTTATATACTGTGGTGGTAGTTTCTTTGTTGTGTCCAAATTTTGTGTGAGCAAGTGACCTGAGGGCGTTAAGTCTGGGTGTCAGTTTCTTTTTAATGTTTGTGGTGTGATGTTTGAATGTCATATGAGTATCATATGTTACTCCTAGGATTTTGGGTGTGTGTGTATGTGTTAGGGGTGTGTTGTTTATGGTGAGTTGAGGGATGTATTCGTGTTCACCTGTCCAGCTTGTGAGCAGGGTTGCGGTGGATTTGGCTGGGGCTAGATTAACCCTTCGACCCCGGGTGGTACACGTGTGTACCATTTTTTTTTGGCCCGAGGAACCCGGGTGGTACACCACTGTACCATTGCTTGCGTGAGTGCTTTTCGAATGGCGCGCGTAAAAATTTCGCTCCGTGGTCACCAGGCGTCGCTAGGCGACGCCACCAGACAGCATGTACGCCACCAAAACAGTCTCTACCCTGCCGCCAACATGGATACTAGCCCAAAAAGTTATTCCCTTGTGTCCGATTCTACGCTCCCTTCGACGCCTGCCCATGTTCGTCGCGTCCTAACGCAAAGGCACGTACAAGATGCGTTGACTCCCGGAGGTATTGAGATAGCTTTGAGGAGTTATGAACGTGGTGAAGGCCAAAATAGTGTTGATGAGTTGGGTAGTGATAGCTCCGAGTCTTATCAGTCTCACTATAGTGAAGATTTTGACGATCTAGACGAAATCCATGAAAGATACGCCTTTTTTAGTGGATTTGACCATGACCATGAAAGTGATGATAGTGAGGCTGAGCGGGAGGCTGAGGTTGACCCGCCATTGTCTTCCTTATCTACCCACGCCACCCAAGTTGCCCCAGGCTCCCGCCATTCTTCCCCACCACCACCAGCACTCCCTAGGGTTGAGGACCCCCCACTTTCGGCCTATTTACCCACTCCTTCCCCACCTCGCCGACCTACACGCCGCCCACGCATCATTCGTTCCCCGCGAGATTATGAGGGGGGCTCTGAAGAAGAAGGGCACCTCACAGATGACTCTGGCCATGATTACCTGGGTCCACCGTCAGGGCAAGATGACGGCTCTGACGACAACGACGATGACGACGACTTTATGGACATCGACGACCCTCAACCCAGACGCTTTGCCCAGGGCCGTCGTGCTCCTGGCCGCCCTGGCCGCCGGGCTGGCCGCCGGGCTGGGCCTGGGCGCCGTCGCGCTCCTGGCCGCCCTAGGGTGCGCGCCGCCAAAGTTCGTGGGCGTGCTGCCCCCGCTCTAGCTCCACAGAGGGCAGTGGCACAACCTGGGCGCCCCGTTCAGGACCGCCTGCAGTGTGCACAGTATCTAAATGTGCACAAGCTCTGTTACCTGCCTCTGGAACGAGATGGAGTCACCATTAGCAGAAGGCGGTGCCATGTCTGCTGGAACAGCCAGGTGAGGCCGAGGAAGCACAAAAAGACCACCATGCAGTGTGTGGAGTGCCAGGTGTCACTATGTACTATACCGTGCTTTGCTGAATACCACAGCAAGCAGGAGTACTAACTAATAATCATAGTGAAAGTACCAAAGACTGACAATATGTATGTATATAGGCAACAAGTGGAAATAAAACAATGTACAGGTGTATTGTGATAAAAAAATCATGTATTATGAAAACATATATAAATAAGTGAAAAAAGACACAATAAATTGTATATAAAACGTTTACAAAGCATATAACTAAGTGAAAGTGACACATGACATAATATTAGATGGCCAAAGTATAATAAACACCTGTGATAACGAATAATCAGTGCCTAATATAACAATAACCTACCTCAATTACTCATAAAAACTACGGTATCGAGTGAAAATGTGAAATATTTGTTACAATCATAGCCTAATAAACATATTTTATATAATTGGACTCCAAATAACTATAATAACATCACTATCAATACATAAAATCGCCTCCGGGAGGTAAAAGGTTTTGCGCGACGAGTGGCTAAGAAAACAGTAGGTTAGCCGAGCCGGGGCCTGGGCAAAGGCGACGCATCCGAACGCGGGATGATTTTCACGCATAAAAATCACTCCACTTCCCGCGCTCACCATTATGCAATCACTTGGGCTAGAGACCTCTACTCAACGGCATTCTACACATGAAGGTTTGTGCTACATTTTTCTGTTTTTTTTATAACTTTGTGTAATGTATTTCAGGAGTAACATGTGAATCAACAGGGACCAAAATTCCTGAAAACCCCCGGACACAAAGTACAGTCACGATATTCCCTAGCCGGGGTCGGAGGGTTAAGTCTGTTTGTAGTGCACCAGCCATGTAGTGTGTTGAGATAGGGTTGAAGGAGATCTGTTGCTCTTCTTGGGTCATGGTGTGTGCATGTGAGTGTTATGTCATCTGCATAGGAGGCTAAGTTTATTTGGGGAGTATTGGGTGTAGTTATATCGTGCATGTACAGATTGAAGAGTGCGGGCGATAGGACGGATCCTTGTGGGACTCCGTTTGGAAAGTTTCTGATTTTTGATGACTGACCGGCAAAAGATACGTGTGCACATCTGCCTGCTAGGAAGTTGGCCAGCCACCTTTTTGTGTTGTTGTGCATGTTTGTGTTGTAGATTTTGTTTGTTAGGTTGTGGCGGGGGATGGCATCGAAGGCTTTACTAATGTCGAGTGTGGCTAATAGTGATCTGTGTGGTGGTCTAGCTGAGTTGATGCCGTCAAAAGCTCTTTGTGTAAGGTCTGTGAGAAGAGTGTTTGTGGAGTGCAGTGGTCTAAAGCCATGTTGTGTTGGAGCTAGGGGTAGGTCGGGTGTAATTAGTTGTAATACTAGGCGTTCCATGACTTTGGAGGGGGAGCAAAGGAGTGTGATGGGGCGGTGCGAGGAGGGTAGCGTGGGGTCTTTGTTGGGTTTGGGGAATGTGATGATGATACCATGCTTCCAAGTGTCTGGTATTGTGTTGTGTGAATAGCTGTAGTTTGATATGTTAGTGAGTGTTTGTATGCCTTGTGGTCCCAGGTGTCTGAGGTGTATGTTGCTTATGTTGTCTAGGCCACAGGCGGGTGAGTGCTTGAGATTGTTGATGATATGCTTGTCTGGTGATGGGTGTATAGTCAGGGTCTGTGGGGAATTGTCTCTTACGTCGGATGACACGTCAGTCGTCTTTGTGAGGTTTTAGGTGGCCGACATGTGAGAAGTGATTGATGAGAGTGTTTGCTTGTTGTTTACATGGAGTAGAGTCTGTTGTTGTGATTGCAGCATGTGATTGTGTTGTGTTGCTGTTGGAAAGTGTGATGCTGTTTAGTGTTTTGTAGAGTTTTTTGGGGTTTGTTTTGTGATCAAGTGTTTGTAGGAAGTTATTCCAATTTAGTTTTTGTTGTTCTTGTATTTTGTTGTTAGTTTGGGTGTTGAGTACTTGAATTTGTTGTGTGATGTCTTGTGTGTGGGGTGCTGGGGAGAGTTTCAGTGTGTCGCGTTGTCTGATGCGGTTTTGAATTTCTGGTGTGAAGTTGGGGTTGTGTCTTTTTCTGTTACCTCTTGGAATGTGTTTCTTGTCAGCGTTTTGGATAGTTTTATTGAGTATGTGTACAGCATTGTTGATGTTAGTGATGGGTGTACTGTTTAGAGTTGAAGTGTTGTTCTGTCTCATTTGTAAATGCTTCCCAGTTAGCTCTTTTATAATTGGTGTATGTGTGTTTGTGGCTAGCTGGGGTGAGTCTGGTTTTGGTGGTGATAATGATCGGGAGGTGGTCAGAGCCTAAGGCTCTGACCACCCTCCAGGATGTTGTGGGGGCGAGTTCTGGGGAGCAAAAGGTGATGTCTGGAGATGATGGGTTATAGAGGGCTTGGTGAGGAATATGGGTATGTTGATGGATGTCGTTAAGGATGATGAGGTTATCTGTTTGGTTTTGTAGTACCAGCCCTCTGTCTGTGTCGGGGTTGTCGACAAACCAGGCCGACGTCTTGGCGTTGAAGTCACCACCCAGGATGATGTGTGGGGTGTTTGTGATGTGTTGTAAGTGTGGTCTGTATATATTTGGTACTGTAGGGGATGTTTGGGGAGGGATGTATGTGTTTATGATGGTTATGTTGGATTTGTTGCCAGTGCGTATTTTAATCGATTGTATTTCTGTTGTGTTATCATTTGGGGGGAGGAGGGATTTGGTTTGTACACTGGTTACTATGTATGATATTTCATTGTGTACCAGGGTGATGAGTCCACCGCCCCCGCCGACAGCCCGGTCTTGTCTGATGGTGGTGAAATTATGAAATGTGGGTGTTTTATGTGATGTGCGGAGTTTTGTTTCTTGTAAGATGGCAATGTGTATGTTGTGTTGTTTGATGAAGTGTGAGAGTTCGTGTTTCTTTGTGTTAATGCCATCTATGTTCAATTGGAGAATGTTAATGTTATGTGTACGATGTATGTTGGGTGCTGCTGCACGAGGATGGGGTGGGGGTGAGGGAGGGGCTGGAGGTTGGGATGGGTGAGGTGGGGGTGGGGATTGGGGAGCAGGAGATGGGGGTTGGAATGGATTAGGATGGGGTGTGGTGTGTTGAGTTGAGGATGTGGATGGTATGGGAAGGTTAGGTGGGTTAGGGAGGAGAGGTGGACGGGTTTTAGGGGGGGGAGTGGATGATATGGGAAGGCTAGGTGGGTTGGGGAGGAGAGGTGGACGGGTTTTAGGTGAGGGATTTGACTGGGAGAGGGAGGGGCATGAGGAACAGGTCCAGGTGTTCGTGTAGTGTTTCTTGGAGGCAAGTGTTGTACAGGTGAAGTGGGTCCAGTTCCTGCATGAATTGCAGAGAACTGAACCCTTAGTGTGGCGACTCGAGGTGATGGGTTTTGAGGAAGTTGGACATATGTATGTGTACGTGGGTCCTGGGTTGCTCTCAATGTCTCCGGCTAGAAGAAGTCTTCGAGAAATGACAGCCGGAGAGTCATTTCTCGGTGTAGGAAAAGCTGTGAGAGGTGTGGAAATTCCCGGCGCGACCGAAGCCACTCCAAGGACCCGTGCCCCCAGGGGGGGGGGGCAGGGGATAGTTGTGGCGGTTTGGCTCCCGAAACTGCTCCCCGCGGCCGGCATCCGGTTATCCTCCACTGGACGATTGATCTTGTCTCCGGCCGTGGAGGGTCGGCAGCCATCCGCGGTTGGCAGCTCCGGGAGGTGGTCCCACGGCGTAGACGCCGCCACATAACCTAAACATAGGTTTAGGTTAGGTTGTTTGGTTAGGGTATAATGTATTTTTGTATCCAAAGGCAGTCAAAATAGACGGGAACATGATAGGGTACACCCGGTAACTACATTCTTGCCAACAATGGTTAAGTTAGGCTAATTAAAACAACACTGTATATAAAGAAAAAAAAATAGTAAAAAAGATTTCCGGGGGCGGTGTTAGGCCGATTAGATAGTTGGAAAATGGGTAAATACTGTCTGCTCCAAATCTTTATAATACAACACTATATATGAAGGACAAGAACACACACAGCCAAAAATACTTACTAAAATCGCTGTTGGTGCTAAAAGTCAGGTTTACCCACGAATCTGCATTTTGACTTGATACTGAACCATTCCGAAATGGTCAAAGTTAGGGTACGATTTTAGTTACTGGACACCTATTTGAGTCTGACAGGTACCGCCAACGATTTAATACATATTTTTTTCGGTTTTCACGCATCCAACACCAAGCTACACCCTTTTCTGATGTACGAAACACTTTAACCCCTTATTGGCGGCGCTCGACTTAAGTCTTGCAGCAATTTAGGAGCATTATTAAGGCTTTTAAAGGGTTAAAATAGAGTGCAAATGGCTGGGAGCACAGCGGGCCAGACAGCAGACTCCCAGGGTTTACTGCCGCCCATTAACTCATGTTCCCTGTGTTCTCGAGAGGCCGGCAGTGTAGCCAGTAGCTGGGAAAAATATACCGATATATGCTAAACTCCCATGTTCGTGGCATAACTGCAAGAGAACCACGAGTGCTACGTAGCTCGTTCTGGTCTCATTTTGAAGCTTTTAGTGCCTAGTTTTTTGCTAAATAATTTGATTTTCATGCAGATGCTTGATTTATCATGCAGGAGGGCCTGAATATGCCCAAATGAGCCCAAAACACCCCGCTAGACAAGGGTTAAAAGCAATGGGGACACTTTAATAATGAGAATGTTACGCGCTCCGGATGGATCGCGCTGCACCCGTGTGCTAGCTACCTAGATTTCAGGCAAGTTGTGGCGAATTTTGGAACTCTCGTCGACTGGAATTCTCGTAAAGTGCCTTTGCATTAGCACCTCAACTGTCTTCGTGGAGCATTGCATTTAAGTGTGTTGATTTTCGGTGTGAGCGTCGATCCTGGGTTCGAATCCCCGGACTGCCACATGTGTGATAACATTAAAGACCTCTTTTGCAGCTCAATTAGAAATAATTTATTATGGAAAATAGGGACCAATAGACTCGCCATATTTTTCTCATTATAGTCCGCATGGAGGAATTTAGGGTAAGATTAGGAGTAGTGGGCGTACCACTACCAACATACAGCATAACTTATCTATAAAACATTAACCTAACCAGTAACCAAGCAACCTAACTTAGTATTCATGTAGTACTAGGTTAGGTTAGGTTTGGTTAATGTTTTATAGATTATTTATGCTGTATGTCGGTAGTGGTACGCCCACTACTCCTAATCTTACCGAATTTAGTTATCGACACTTGAAAAAACCCGATTAAGCCTACACCGAAAAATAACACAAAAATAAGAAGTCCGGACCGTAAACAAAGCATTGCGCACAATGAATCCTTCGACATGACTTATCTTGTTCTTGTTTTGAAAGATGCGGCGAGTGCAATTCACCCAATAAATGGCGTGAGCGTTAATCACAAAGCCTACACCGAAAAATAACAAAAATAAGAAGTCCGGACCGTAAACAAAGCATTGCGCACAATGAATCCTTCGACATGACTTATCTTCTTGTTTTGAAAGATGCGGCGAGTGCAATTCACCCAATAAATGGCGTGAGCGTTAATCACAAAAACTAAAGATAATATTCAAGGACAGTAGAGCGACGTTATGAGAAACAATTGGTAATTGTTTAGTGTATGGCCTCCTAAAGAAAATGGATTTTTGAGCACAAACTGAACCAAATGTTCACATTAAATAGTCAATTTCTTTCCGTTTTCACTAATGAAAATTTGGCACAGTTTCCAGAAGTCCGTAAGGTATATAGCGATAGTATAGAAAATAGGTTAAGTACGGTTACTATAAGTAGAAATGATGTGCTTAAGGAAATTGACAGACAAACCTCAAAAATCGCCTGGTCCTGATGAGGTATATGCTAGAGTATTAAAAGAATGTAGGGATGAGTTAAGTTACCCATTAACATTTTTATTTAACAAGTCATTGGAGACAGGTATAGTTCCAGAAGCTTGGAAGCTTGCAAACGTAGTTCCGATCTTCAAAAAAGGTGACAAATCAATAGCATCCAATTACCGTCCCATTAGTCTTACATCAATCATAGGAAAGCTACTAGAGTCAATTATTGCTAGTAAAATTAGAAACCACTTAGATACATTTAATTTAATAAATTCTTCTCAGCATGGATTCACTCAGGGACGTTCTTGCCTTACTAATTTGCTTAGTTTTTTCTCAGAGGTATATGAAGCAGTAGATAATGACAAGTCATATGATATAATATATTTAGATTTCAGTAAAGCTTTCGACAGAGTCCCCCATGAGAGATTGATGAGAAAGGTTGAGGCGCATGGAATAGGTGGGGGCGTTGTTGGGATGGATTAGGTCATGGCTAATTGGTAGGAAGCAGAGAGTCAGCATAAATGGTACAAAGTCAGAATGGGGAGCAGTCAAAAGTGGTGTCCCCCAGGGATCTGTATTAGGTCCTCTGTTGTTTGTTATATACATAAATGACCTTGATTTAGGTATAACTAGTAGGATAAGTAAATTTGCAGACGATACCAAAATGGGGAGAACAATTGATTCAGATAGAGATATAGAGTGCCTCCAAAGGGATCTAGATACCTTACACGAATGGTCAGTAAATTGGCAGATGAAGTTTAACATTGACAAATGCAAGGTATTAAAGATAGGGAAGATGCATACAAATGTTAAATATAAACTAGCTAATGTGGAATTAGAAAACTCGAATTGTGAGAAAGATCTAGGTGTGTTTGTTAGCAATGATTTGAAGCCTAGACAACAGTGTATAAGCGTTCGAAACAAGGCAAACAAGATTCTCGGGTTCATCTCAAGGAGTGTGAGTAACAGAACTGCTGATGTTATCTTAAAACTTTACTTGTCATTAGTGAGACCCCATATGGATTATGCTGTTCAATTTTGGTGTCCTTATTACAGAATGGACATAGATTCATTGGAGAGAGTACAACGTAGAATGACAAAAATGATCCATAATATTAGAAATCTTCCGTATAAAGAAAGGTTGAAGAAATTAGGCTTACATTCGTTAGAGAGACGCAGAGTTAGAGGGGATATGATAGAGGTGTTCAAGTGGGTTAGTGGGATTAACAAAGGGGACATGACAAATGTACTAAAGCTCAGTGATAGCGAAAGAACTCGTACCAATGGTTTCAAATTAGATAAATTTTGTTTCAGAAAAGATATAGGCAAATATTGGTTTGGTAACAGAGTTGTAGATGGGTGGAATGGACTACCAAGTGCTATAGTGGGATTAAAAACGATAGGGAGCTTTAAGATAAAATTGGATAAGCATATGGACGAGAAGGGTTGGGTGTGAAGGGGGATCAGCAGGGTTGGGCCAATCAGCGCTCTGCAGACCCCCGTAATCCTGCGTTAATCTCTAACCGTTTTGGTAAGATGATCCTCAGGGTATTAGTGTTGAGCCTATAATTGGGCCTTGTAATTGGGGTTGTGTGGGACAGGGATCTGCCTTGCTTAGGCCAATCGGCTTTCTGCAGACTCCCATTTTCTTATGTTCTTATGTTCACTACTGTATTTACATAGCTGGTCATTAACCTAACCTAAGGTAACCTGGGCATCCTGGGGGCTGCTGCTCCCAGACCCCCGCTAAAAAACACATCTCTTACCTCATTATTCAAAGTTTTGTATTTGGTTTTATATACACTTCCCTGGTCATTTGAACAGTTCTATTGCTTCTATATATCATATAATACACCATAGAATACGTTTTTAATAACTAGAAAAAGAAGACTTCGATTAAACAATTACGAAACAATTTATTAGGGAAAATAGGCACCAATAGATTAGTCATATTTTTCTCCATATAGTCCGCATGGAGGATTTTCGTTATCAACAAATTGAAAAATACCCACTTCACAGACAAATACACCAAAAATCTAAAGCTGGGGTGTGGGGGCGGCAGCCCCCACCTATAATACTAGGATAGGTTAGGTAAGCTTGTTAGGTTAGGCTAATGTCCTTTCAAAGGGATATAGGCTAGTAAACACTAGGATAGCCTATACCCGGTCAGAGGTAAGAAGAAGAAGCAGAGTCCTGCAGTAGTCTCCTTGAATGTTACCAAAATAAATACCTGCAACCTGTTTTTGCCCCCTTACAGATCTACATATATGAGGATGACTATGCCCCCCTCAACCCATCGTGTATACAATGTACCGTACCCCACAATTTCCCTTACCTACTGTAAAAGCGCGATTCACCCAATAAATGGCGCTATTTGACGCCGTATCTTCAGATTAATGAATAGGCTAATGGGTAAGTTAGCCCTCATCTAGTGGGGGGTTTTGGGCTATTTTGGGCATATTCAGGCCCTCCTGAATGATCAATCAAGTATCTGCATGAAAAGAAATTTATTCAGCAAAAAAAACTAGGCGCTACAAGCTTCAAAATGAGACCAGAACGAGCTACGTAGCACTCGTCGTTTTGATGCAGTGGTACCACCAACATGGGAGTTTAGCATATAGCGGCATATTTTTTCCAGCTACGCTCACTACTGGCTGGCCTCACACTGCCGGCCTCTCGAGAACAGAGGGAGCGTGAGTCAGTGGGCCCTGTAAGCCCTGGGTGTCGGCCGTGTGGCCTGCTGCGCTCCCGGCCATTTGCACTCTATTTTAACCCTTTAAAAGCCTTAATAATGCTCCTAACTTGCTGCTTTTTAGATACAGACTTAAGTCGAGCCCCGCTCTATAAGTGTTAATGCAAATCCTCCACTCAAACCATGAAAAACAACAATAAAACACTATATTCCTTGAACAAATATAAAGAAAACTTGGTAAATAAGGCCGCTCTAGCTGTCTTGAATGTTACCACATGTGTTTGTTAATTTCATTAATCGAGTTTAGGAGTAAAGTTGGTTAGTGGAGAGAACATTCTTACAGTTTCTTACAGTAGATCCTCTGGAAAAAGGCAAACTATGCCTGTGTATCCAGCTCAGTACCAGTACTTGCACTGCTGCGGTTGTTCACGGTGTTGGCGGCGGCGGTAGCAGACGCAACATTTTTACTATTCTGTATTTTTGTTTTATAATCAAACTTCAAATCTTGTCTTCCCCATGCTTTATCAAGACTACTTTCAAACTCCCTTATTGATTCGGAATAGACTACATACTGGGGCAGTGCGTTCCACTCATTTACCACTCTATCACAAAATGAGTTCTTTGCCTTCTCAAGCCTATTTCTTTCTTTGTAAATTTTCTTAGTGTCCTCTCGTTCTTGTTCCCTCCCGCATCAAGAAGATACCTTCACACACATCCTCATCGTACTTTCCTGACATTATCTTAAAAGTCTCTATCATATCCCCTCTCTTTCTCCTATATGCCAGTGTCGGAAGCCCCAGTGTCCTCAACCTCTGCTCATAGCCCGCGTTCTTCAACGTTGGTACCAGCTTGCTAGCTCTCCTCTGCACTTTCTCCACTGCTTCTATATCCTTTACCATATATGGAGCCCAC
>JBAKBP010034385.1:5000-20753 GCA_037953745.1 Lithodes maja | reverse complement strand
CTGCCAGCCGAACAAAAAACGCCACTACCCTCCAGAGTTCTATCTGCTATCACGGGGTATACAAGAACTCGGTACTAGCGTTTCACACAACAGACTAATAACAAGACGGGAGTTATCTAGTCTGGTCAACAATCAAACAAAGAAGAAAGTACTACAACACTAAAGAATAGTGTTGGCCGAAGCCGAAGTAATCCACCCTTGAACTAAGAACTTAAGAAGTCCTCCACCCTCTACTTCGGATCGGCACTATTACGTTACGTTAAACAATAGTCCTCGAGCATCAAGCAAGGAATCTTCTGATAAGTTAGATGCTTCTCGAATACTCGTAAGAAGTAAGTATCGGATTTTGAACAGCAATTTAATGAATAACTCACTGGTAATTAAAGGCTTTAAATTGACATAAGAAGAATTATAAGAATAAGCAATAGGATATGGCAAACATTAAGAAGAAGTACTCCGACAATGCACTGGCAATAGCCTACTAAGATTGTGCTCGTGGGCCACTAATCTCTGAAGTAGCTAAGCGTGCCACACATGAAATCAATAGTGCTTAAACAATAATATACATAAGGAGAAGCTTCAATACTATACTGTATCTGCTGGTCGAGCAAAGTCTAGCTGGGATATCTAAGGTTAAGAGACAATGGCTGAGCAAGCGGCTCGTAGCCTAGCGAGGTCCTTAAGACTGTGCGGCCAAATTACGGTAATTGACGGGATGCTCTCTTGAGAGATCCAGATCACTAGTATCTGGTTCTCTCCTGGCGATCCTCTCAAAGTCAAGCAAATGAGATAGCACAGTGTTGGGTGGCACAGGCAAAAGCCCTCACTCGCAACACAGTGCTAAACTCCCACGGTACACAATCAAAAAGACCCCCTAGGCTTCCCACGTCTCCGTTGCAATTGTGCTGGTTCAACCAACCTAGCACTCATAGGAAATCACAACTCGAGGAACCCTATCCCAGTCTAGCATTACCTAAACCAGCAGAAAACAGGAACATGAATAATAGTACACAGGGAAATACATATACGAGTGCAACAAACATCAATCAATCCTATTCTAGTTAACCCTTCCAAAAATAGGCTATCTAACAGGCACTTATCTCGTGAGAACTCAAGCGATAATACTTTGGCTGACTAAATCTGCACCAAAGGGGTCATGGAGGTTACACAGGGACGAGAAGCGAAGAAGGTAGGCTGTTCAGAGAGTAGAGAAAGTTCACATCAGTCGGAAGAATATGGATAGTTGCAAGGGATATGAGAGGTCGCTTTGCCTGATGAGTTCTGAAGCATGGTGGCAAAAACCTCTCTTTTTATACTCGGCCCTCTAGCGGCATATCTCAAACTACTTAAGGACCGCCCACTGGCAATCATGACGTCATATTCTCTCAATCTGGGATTGACAAAGAACTTCCCACGCGCTGAAAGGGAGGAAGGGAGGAGGGAATTAGGCCTACCGGCCCGCGTGGCGCACTCACCGACCCCACGCCACGTAATATCCTCCTCTCATCATTACATACAAGTCCCACACACAATACTTATATCTAATGATATAAAATAGAACTCGTTGACTTAGAAGAAAACAAAATACATAATGATAATACTTATAGTACAACGGTTCACATAAACTGAGTTAGGAAACTCTACACAGACTACAGCCAAAGTTCCTGCCCTGACGATCCTAGCGAGAGTGGGGCCTGACTGGGCGTTCTGTACAGCATGCTCATACTCGACATGCGTCACACCTCCCCCAAGATTTTACTTGCTCAACCCTGAGCTAAAATCTGATATACAGAACCCCATCAAACCCCTCACACCCAGCGACCGCATGGCACTAAAACAACGCTGAGTTTATCACTAAACACATCTTATATAAAAAAAAATTCACATTTCATAACTCCTCCCAACAATAGTAAAAGACATAATATCATGCTCCCAGAGCGAGCTTACAGCAGCTCAGCCGTTTGATAGTTCGTGGACTACTCAAACACTATAGGCTATGACAAACTTATACAATTATCTATATCAAAAAAGAAAGAGTTTTTATATGATTTTTTATATTTTAATATGTTTTTTTCCGGCTGCACTATAAGGGCAGCCTATTTTCTTCTATACCAAACGCTCAACAATCCTGCTTTACGACCCAATACGCTGGGCTACAACCGCGAGCCAACAAGCACCAAGCGCAAAATACTACTCAAACCAAAGCAGGAGGCTACCCGTGTGTCAATCTACCCAGGATCATATACCCCTGAACGACCACATGCAACCTCGTTGTCACAACCGGCAATATGGCTTATGTCCAGGTTATATACCAATAACCTTAGTGACCACCTGGTCAGCCTCATATTCCGATTGTGAAACTGGTCCAAGATCTCGAGAGGGTAATGATCTGGGTAAACTACACCGACCGGACCATAGGCTGGAACATAGATCTCGAAATGCCCCAGCGCATCATTGTCCTTTTCACTTTCATTCATCAGGCTCTGACACGTTGCTGGTGCATTCTTAAGTCCGTCAGGCACAACATTGCACTGGTAGGTACTCCCGTCCACAACAAAACCACATACCTCTTTAGCACGCTCGGACAAAGTTACAAGCAACGACCACTCACGACATTCCTTATCCCTCAGATCCTTCGTCCACACGTAATCCAGCTCTGCTTGCACCATAGGCTGTCGAGCAGGATTTATACGGTAGGGAATTAAACTGAGCCTTGCACTATCTCCAGCCTGCATGTCGGATTCTACCCCGTACATCAGGCCTGGAGAAGCAACAAACATGCGAAAGTACTGCCATAGCCTAGTAAATAACTGCCTTGCACTGTCTCCACGAACAACATGCCTAGTGCCCTCCCACAACCCAGCCGAGACCGCAGCTTCTAACCTGTAGTCTCCCTCCTTCTCCACCTTCGTCCCTAGAACAGCCAGGTCATGAGAGGGACAATCAGTACCACCCGTGCAGTCACTCCCACAGTTCATTATTGCTAAGGCTTCCCCGCCGATACCGTACATGCGCACCCCCGCATTCCTTGTGACGACATCTGCCTGCTCAGCATCACCGCTTTTAGAGACATGGCCAGATACAGTCGGTCTATGGCAGGGCTGTTGCACTAGACTAGAGCAGCATTGGGAGGCTATGTGACGACCGGGCACTGCGATACCACAGCCGACCTTACCAATCTGCTCAATGTCCTCCTTTTGACCACCACCCTTGGCAGCCATGGGTCGACCCTGACCTGGCAACCATGCCAAAGCCTCGTCGCCCACCTTAAACCACCGAAACAACGAGGCTAACGGTCTTTCAACAGTCACGTGACCTGCCCGCGGAACATCTCGCACCGTCCGAGTTGTGAGACTCAGGGGCTCGGCACGACCAGTGGGGTATGAACCGAGCTGGTGCTGGAGTGCTGCACACTGCTGCTCAGGCAGGTGCTCTAGCGCTTCCACAGCCACCAGACTCGTGTCCCCCGCCCACGGCTCCGCCGAGACATAACAATCCCTACTCTCCTCCACCTGTGCCCTACTACCCCCCTCTCCTTCTCCACCTTGGCCGCGGCAGACCAACGCAGGGACAGTAGGCTGCTCAGGTGGTTGCCTCACAAACTCCTCCAACAGGTTCACATGACATGCTTCCCCGTCCTCGTGTTTAATCTCGACAGCACCATTACCACACTTCTGAACTTCCGGATCCTCCAACTGCAGTTTACAAATATCTGAGGGAACCAACCTGTCTAGATGCTTCCGAAGCAACCCAAGTCCTCCCCCAATATCAAACTGAGCAACCCTTTTTTCTCTCCGTGTGCAACGTTGCTGCCCCGGAGTCTCTTCCTGCCCTACCTCCTCACTAGCTGTGACAGGTCCTGGGGCCTCTCCAGACTCTAACATAGGTGCCAATACTGAATCATCCAGGAGAGCCGCCGAGTCAAAACTCTTAAAACCAACTCCAGCTTTAGCCTCCTCCTGTTGATCGTTCCTCTGCTGGTCTGAAGACGGAGGACTAGGCTGTGACACTTTAGCTGCCCGAGCTCGGGTGACAACACACGCCATGGTTGTGTCTGGCACCGCTCGACCCACTCTTGCTCTTCCCTACTCACGTCGGCCGTCCTCTCGGCAACGACTAAGGGTAGAACCTCAGAAGCGGGCATTGCAAAGTCGTTGCCGAGAAGAAGGTCGACGCCCTCCACTGGCAGTTTCTCCACAATCCCGACATCCAATTCACGTGTCACACCATCCACCTCCAACTCCAACCGCACCAGCGGGTATGACCGAGTTGCATTAATACCCTGCACCACTACCACCCGAGCCACATTTATAGGGTAGCCAGTCAAGTTATTCATCAGAGTCTGGGAAGCACCTGTATCACGCAAGACCTCTACTCCATGCTTGCGCCCCGCCCACATCACGCAACCCCGTCCTCTATGGTCGCAAAAAACATCCTGAGCAGGGTTCGAGCCTCCCAGGTGCTTCTGCATTGGCTGTGCCTCAGCCTCTGACGAACTGCCCCGGGCAAACTCAGAAAACTTCGGAGACACACCAATGTTGCAGGCCAAAGACACAGCTGCTGTAGGTGGTTTGCTAGGACAGACTCTTGCAAAGTGCCCCTTTTCATGACAATGATAACACTCCAACTCCCCTCTGGGCTTCCCTTGGTACTGGGAAGGGCCCGGCCCCTTCTTAAATGGGACGGTGCTAGTCTTGTGGTCAGTCTTGGTATCATAGCTCTTGTACTTGTTTGCATAATGTATATCACTAACTCGGGGGGGTGGGGCGTCACGCCCCTTGTTACCTGCCTCACTACGCTGGGCAGACCCGCACCCACGAATTAGTGATAGCCGGAGGTCAGCCATCTCAGCTGCCTCCTGTAGAGTTTTAGGGTTCTTTTCTTTAATAGTTAAAGTCATATCTGCACCAGTACACTTATAAAACTGCTCGAGCAGAAACAGCTCAGTCAACTGTTCGGCCGTCTCAGCTTTCTCAGAACGTGTCCAGTTAGCAAGTGCATCTTTTAAGTCCCGGGCATGTTCAAGAAAGGTCGCCTCCCTAGTCTTCGTAACACCCCGAAACTTCAATCGATATGTTTCTGGTTGCAACTCGTATGCCCGTAGGACAGCTCTCTTCAATTCTGGGTAGTCAATGCAAGACTCTAAAGGCAGTGCATCATAAGCCTTCAGACCCTTACCCGTAAGTCTGGAGGAGACTAGAGCTGCCCACTTCTCTTCAGGCCAATTATGCTCCCTACACTTCTTCTCAAAACGATTAAAAAATTCTGTGACTTCAGTTTCACTAAATGCCGGCACCAACTTGACTAAGTGGGACAAGGACTGTTCTCTTACTTGGCCCTCACGGCCCATCCGAATCCCTGTCGACTCTGCACGAGTCTTATCTAAATCTATTTGAGCACAATATTTCTCTGAGTCGTATCTAAGCTCAGCCTCGTGCCTCCTAACCTCAGCCTCATGCCTCCTGGTCTCAGCCTCAATCTCCTTCTCCTGCTTCCTAGACTCAATTTTAGCAAGCTCGAGTTTAAATATCATCTCAGGAGACAGGCCGGAAGAGGGAGCTGCCACTACTGAAGGAGGGGGGGCAAGAACTGGGGAACCACCATACGCACCGCCCGAGGGCACTCCAATCTTCCAATTCTCATCTCTCTGTGGGAGGGTGCTAACCTCCGGTACTTGAGTGGACGGCACTGTGGGAGTCGAGTGAGAGGGGATCTGGGGAGGAACCCCCCCAAACGCCCTCTCCTCCGAAACCCCATGTCGCCCACGCAACACCCAGGAAATCAGCTCCCCCTTGGACATCCCTCCTACATTGGATAGACCCAAAACCTTGGCTATCAGGTGCAAGCCATAAACATTCACCCCAGTCAGCCTCTCCTCCGTCACATGGTACTGCTTACTCACAAAAAGTCTAGCATCCTCCTCACTGATTACTAACGGCACCTCTTCAACTGGCATCTCTCGCTCCTCGTCAGTACTAGGGCCCGACATACTGAAGTTCACCAAAAAATTCTCGAGACAAAAGTGTTAAACTCCCTTATGCAAGCACTAATTACTAAATTAACTGGAGTCTCTTAAATGCTCTCCTAATTGCCTTAAAAAAAAATATTCTTCAATATGTACGCTAAAGTACGAACAAACAAATGTTGTACAACTCTGCAAAAAATTATACTGTTCACAAAATCCTAAGCAAGGTCGCCATTTGTTACGACCGGGCACTCGGGTACACTAGGGCTCTTACACAGGACTCGAGTATGGCTCGCTGCCACAACGGAAACACACGATCCCAACCCCAGAGTACTGCCAGCCGAACAAAAAACGCCACTACCCTCCAGAGTTCTATCTGCTATCACGGGGTATACAAGAACTCGGTACTAGCGTTTCACACAACAGACTAATAACAAGACGGGAGTTATCTAGTCTGGTCAACAATCAAACAAAGAAGAAAGTACTACAACACTAAAGAATAGTGTTGGCCGAAGCCGAAGTAATCCACCCTTGAACTAAGAACTTAAGAAGTCCTCCACCCTCTACTTTGGATCGGCACTATTACGTTACGTTAAACAATAGTCCTCGAGCATCAAGCAAGGAATCTTCTGATAAGTTAGATGCTTCTCGAATACTCGTAAGAAGTAAGTATCGGATTTTGAACAGCAATTTAATGAATAACTCACTGGTAATTAAAGGCTTTAAATTGACATAAGAAGAATTATAAGAATAAGCAATAGGATATGGCAAACATTAAGAAGAAGTACTCCGACAATGCACTGGCAATAGCCTACTAAGATTGTGCTCGTGGGCCACTAATCTCTGAAGTAGCTAAGCGTGCCACACATGAAATCAATAGTGCTTAAACAATAATATACATAAGGAGAAGCTTCAATACTATACTGTATCTGCTGGTCGAGCAAAGTCTAGCTGGGATATCTAAGGTTAAGAGACAATGGCTGAGCAAGCGGCTCGTAGCCTAGCGAGGTCCTTAAGACTGTGCGGCCAAATTACGGTAATTGACGGGATGCTCTCTTGAGAGATCCAGATCACTAGTATCTGGTTCTCTCCTGGCGATCCTCTCAAAGTCAAGCAAATGAGATAGCACAGTGTTGGGTGGCACAGGCAAAAGCCCTCACTCGCAACACAGTGCTAAACTCCCACGGTACACAATCAAAAAGACCCCCTAGGCTTCCCAAGTCTCCGTTGCAATTGTGCTGGTTCAACCAACCTAGCACTCATAGGAAATCACAACTCGAGGAACCCTATCCCAGTCTAGCATTACCTAAACCAGCAGAAAACAGGAACATGAATAATAGTACACAGGGAAATACATATACGAGTGCAACAAACATCAATCAATCCTATTCTAGTTAACCCTTCCAAAAATAGGCTATCTAACAGGCACTTATCTCGTGAGAACTCAAGCGATAATACTTTGGCTGACTAAATCTGCACCAAAGGGGTCATGGAGGTTACACAGGGACGAGAAGCGAAGAAGGTAGGCTGTTCAGAGAGTAGAGAAAGTTCACATCAGTCGGAAGAATATGGATAGTTGCAAGGGATATGAGAGGTCGCTTTGCCTGATGAGTTCTGAAGCATGGTGGCAAAAACCTCTCTTTTTATACTCGGCCCTCTAGCGGCATATCTCAAACTACTTAAGGACCGCCCACTGGCAATCATGACGTCATATTCTCTCAATCTGGGATTGACAAAGAACTTCCCACGCGCTGAAAGGGAGGAAGGGAGGAGGGAATTAGGCCTACCGGCCCGCGTGGCGCACTCACCGACCCCACGCCACGTAATATCCCTCCTCTCATCATTACATACAAGTCCCACACACAATACTTATATCTAATGATATAAAATAGAACTCGTTGACTTAGAAGAAAACAAAATACATAATGATAATACTTATAGTACAACGGTTCACATAAACTGAGTTAGGAAACTCTACACAGACTACAGCCAAAGTTCCTGCCCTGACGATCCTAGCGAGAGTGGGGCCTGACTGGGCGTTCTGTACAGCATGCTCATACTCGACATGCGTCACAGTATTGGGAGGACTATCACATTTTGTAGGGAGGGGTATTGGGAGGACTATCACATTTTGTAGGGAGGGGTATTGGGAGGACTATCACATTTTGTAGGGAGGGGTATTGGGAGGACTATCATATTTTGTAGGGAGGGGTATTGGGAGGACTATCACATTTTGTAGGGAGGGGTATTGGGAGGACTATCACTTTTGTAGGGAGGGGTATTGGGAGGACTATCACATATTGTAGGGAGGGGTATTGGGAGGACTATCATATTTTGTAGGGAGGGGTATTGGGAGGACTATCATATTTTGTAGGGAGGGGTATTGGGAGGACTATCACATTTTGTAGGGAGGGGTATTGGGAGGACTATCACATTTTGTAGGGAGGGGTATTGGGAGGACTATCACATTTTATAGGGAGGGGTATTGGGAGGACTATCACATTTTGTAGGGAGGGGTATTGGGAGGACTATCACATTTTGTAGGGAGGGGTATTGGGAGGACTATCACATTTTGTAGGGAGGGGTATTGGGAGGACTATCATATTTTGTAGGGAGGGGTATTGGGAGGACTATCACATTTTGTAGGGAGGGGTATTGGGAGGACTATCACATTTTGTAGGGAGGGGTATTGGGAGGACTATCACATTTTGTAGGGACGGGTATTGGGAGGACTATCACATTTTGTAGGGAGGGATATTGGGAGGGCTATCACATTTTGTAGGGAGGGGTATTGGGAGGACTATCATATTTTGTAGGAAGGGGTATTGGGAGGACTATCACATTTTGTAGGGAGGGGTATTGGGAGGACTATCACATTTTGTAGGGAGGGGTATTGGGAGGACTATCACATTTTGTAGGGAGGGGTATTGGGAGGACTATCACATTTTGTAGGGAGGGGTATTGGGAGGACTATCACATTTTGTAGGGAGGGGTATTGGGAGGAGTATCATATTTTGTAGGGAGGGGTATTGGGAGGACTATCACATTTTGTAGGGAGGGGTATTGGGAGGACTATCACATTTTATAGGGAGGGGTATTGGGAGGACTATCACATTTTGTAGGGAGGGGTATTGGGAGGACTATCATATTTTGTAGGGAGGGGTATTGGGAGGACTATCACATTTTGTAGGGAGGGGTATTGGGAGGACTATCACATTTTGTAGGGAGGGGTATTGGGAGGACTATCACATTTTGTAGGGAGGGGTATTGGGAGGACTATCACATTTTGTAGGGAGGGGTATTGGGAGGACTATCATATTTTGTAGGGAGGGGTATTGGGAGGACTATCACATTTTGTAGGGAGGGGTATTGGGAGGGCTATCATATTTTGTAGGGAGGGGTATTGGGAGGACTATCACATTTTGTAGGGAGGGGTATTGGGAGGACTATCATATTTTGTAGGGAGGGGTATTGGGAGGACTATCACATTTTGTAGGGAGGGGTATTGGGAGGGCTATCATATTTTGTAGGGAGGGGTATTGGGAGGACTATCACATTTTGTAGGGAGGGGTATTGGGAGGCCTATCACATTTTGTAGGGAGGGGTATTGGGAGGACTATCACATTTTGTAGGGAGGGGTATTGGGAGGACTATCACATTTTGTAGGGAGGGGTATTGGGAGGACTTTCACATTTTGTAGGGAGGGGTATTGGGAGGACTATCACATTTTGTAGGAAGGGGTATTGGGAGGACTATCACATTTTGTAGGGAGGGGTATTGGGAGGACTATCACATTTTGTAGGGAGGGGTATTGGGAGGACTATCATATTTTGTAGGGAGGGGTATTGGGAGGACTATCATATTTTGTAGGGAGGGGTATTGGGAGGACTATCACATTTTGTAGGGAGGGGTATTGGGAGGACTATCACATTTTGTAGGGAGGGGTATTGGGAGACTATCACATTTTGTAGGGAGGGGTATTGGGAGGACTATCACATTTTGTAGGGAGGGGTATTGGGAGGACTATCACATTTTGTAGGGAGGGGTATTGGGAGGACTATCACATTTTGTAGGGAGGGGTATTGGGAGGACTATCACATTTTGTAGGGAGGGGTATTGGGAGGACTATCACATTTTGTAGGGAGGTGTATTGGGAGGACTATCACATTTTGTAGGGAGGGGTATTGGGAGGACTATCACATTTTGTAGGGAGGGGTATTGGGAGGGCTATCACATTTTGTAGGGAGGGGTATTGGGAGGACTATCACATTTTGTAGGGAGGGGTATTGGGAGGACCATCACATTTTGTAGGGAGGGGTATTGGGAGGACTATCACATTTTGTAGGGAGGGGTATTGGGAGGACTATCACATTTTGTAGGGAGGGGTTCTGGGAGGACTATCACATTTTGTAGGGAGGGGTATTGGGAGGACTATCACATTTTGTAGGGAGGGGTATTGGGAGGACTATCACATTTGTAGGGAGGGGTATTGGGAGGACTATCATATTTTGTAGGGAGGGGTATTGGGAGGACTATCACATTTCTGACACAAGTTAACCCCTTCTGTACCGGTGATGTACTTGTCATTACATTCTGACA
Organism: Lithodes maja; assembly: GCA_037953745.1. NCBI lineage: Eukaryota > Metazoa > Arthropoda > Malacostraca > Decapoda > Lithodidae > Lithodes > Lithodes maja. The sequence goes on along the minus strand of JBAKBP010034385.1, from coordinate 10,189 downwards.
ACTATTAGGCGAGTTTGTTCAGCTTAGGAAGGACGTCTACCCATTATAAGAATACAGACTATCTCAATTGATCTTTTTATCTACCATATATCTCTCCTAAGCTTCATAAAATCGTCTTAATGTAGCTGAAATCAAATAGAAAAAACGAAGCCGGTACAGAAGGGGTTAAGGGGAGATTTCCACTTGAGGGATTTTCTTCTGGACCCCTTTCTCCCTCATGTTTAGCCCCATTGCTTTTGAGATTTTAAGACCTTCGCCCTAGTAGTTTGGATATTTTAAGACATTTTGCCCCATTTCTGTCAATTTTAAGACCTTTCGTGCCGTTAAGGTGTCGATGTTTTCCTGGCGAGCGATAGCGAGCCTGTAATTTAAGAGCAACCGGCCTCCGGCCGGGACATTTTTCTACCGAAAAATGTACAAATTTATCTTGAAAGGGAGTCTAGGGGGTGTAATTTTAAGCTTGATGAAAAAGTAGGGAACAAACTAAATACCTCCCCGTAATGGTTTCGATTCCGGTAGCTAATGAAGGTACAGGCATTTTTTTTTTTTTTTTTTTCTATGTGATTGAGGGAGGCAAAAGGCATTACTGCCTATAGCGAGTGCCTCCCCCATAGTTGAAAGAGTGACAGGGCCAAAATCAAGGGACGTTCGAGCCAAAATGCCTGGACACACGGAGTTTGAAGCAATTTAAGTCATAGGAAGAGGGAAAGACTGATTCTGGGAGAGAGTTCCAGAGCTCAGCTGTTGAGTAGAAGAAAGTTTGAGAGTAACGTTTCACTCTTGGGTTGGAGAGTTGCACAGAGTAGGGGTGGGATTGAGTTGCAAGACGGGTACCACGTGCCCTACGTAAAGGAGGTGGTATGCACTGGGATAGCTCTGAGGAACACTGATTATTATAGTAGCGATAGAATAGCGAGAGAGATGCAACATTGCGGTGGAGAGAGAGAGACTGCAGAGAGTTGGTGAGTGGACGGGAGTTAATGATACGAAAGGCCTTCCTTTCAACTTTGTCTAGGAGAGCAGTGTGAGAGGAACCTCCCCACACATGTGAACAATACTCAATACAAGGGGCATGAGTTCATAATTATACAACCCTCCGTTAGCGGTGGATCAATCCTCCTCCTAATTAGACAGACACGCAATTTGGATCACGTATTATATATATAGCCAACACACAGTTAAGGGGAGGTTTCTAGTTTTTTCCTACTCCTCCAGCAATCTTAAAATTCCACCCCCTTGACCTCCTTTCAAGATAAATTTGTAAATTTTTCGGTAGAAAAATGTCCCGGCCGAAGGCCGATTACTCTTAAATTACAGGCTCGCTATCGCTCGCCAGGATAAAATCGACACCTAAATGGCACGAAAGGTCTTAAAATTGACAGAATGGGGCGGAAATTCTTAAAAATCGCCAAACTAATGGGACATGAGGGAGAAAGGGGTCAAGAAAAAAGTCCCTCAAGTGGAAATCCCCCCTTAAAAGTCAAGTGAGGTGAATAGCTGATGATGGAACCTCATCATTGGTGTAAAGCCGGTGTCACACGAGCGCTTTTTCCGACAATTTTCGATGAGCAAGTTTTGTCTCGTGATATTTTGAGCCTTTTTGACATTGGAATCGGAATCTAGATCGAAGGTAGATTGTGTTCGGCAGTTTAATTCTTATGGAACTTAAAATTTGAAGCTGCCAGACTACAATTGCTTCTAAAAATTGATGGAAAAATCGCTCGTGTGACACCGCCTTTTAAGCGAAGAAAATTGGGAAATATTTTGAAGCAAATCTTACTTTTAGTAAAAGGAGTATTATGTGGACACAATTAGTATGAAGGGGTCTCTGCCATGGTCATCCTTTACCGAGGGTTTCCCAGAAGAAAACAAGGCATTGGAAGCAATGATGCACTCCCATGTACTTTATAGATAAATATAATAAAATAAATAAAATAATAAATAAATATATACGGTATATATAAAGAGAGAGAGAGAGAGAGAGAGAGAGAGAGAGAGAGAGAGAGAGAGAGAGAGAGAGAGAGAGAGAGAGAGAGAGAGGGGGGGGGGATTACCGAGAAGAAAGGATTTGAGAGGGAAGGAGATGTAAAAGACGGAGTGTTTTCCATTTAATCTTTCCGCCACTCATCGCTCACATTAAGGGGAGGCAGACAGTTTTTCTGGACCCCCTTCTCCCTAATGTTTAGCCCAACTATTTTTGAGATTATAAGACGTTCGGCCCATTAGTTTGGCGATATTAACACCTTTCGCCCCATTTCGTTGTCAATTTTAGGATCTTACGTGCCATTTAGGTATCGATTACTTCCTGGCGAGCGATAGCAAGCCTGCAATTTTAAGAGGAACCGGCCTTTGGCCGGGAAATTTTTCTGCCGAAAATTGTACAAATTTATCTTGAAGGAGGGTCTAGGGGGTGTTTTTCTAAGCTTGATGGAGGTCTAGAGAGGAAACTAAACACATATATGAATACATGAATTAATAGACCAAACAAACGGTCAGTCTCCCCTTAACGTGATTATGTTAACTGATTCATTTGTGGCAGTTCTTTCTGTTCACGTTTGCTTCATCACTTTTTACAGTAGCGAACGTAATGCTTGTTATATATCTATAATTGTCATTGATTACTATCGCATTTATTCATATAGCCAACCATTGGTTATTTATTACCTGAGGTATTATGCCTTTTTCGGCAATGGACATTCTAGGTACATCATCTTTAATATTTGTTCTTGAATTTCTGTAGTGATGTCCATATCTACTGCTATTATTAATTTCATTGGAGGTGTTTGGTGTTGTGGTGAAATTAATAAAAAAAATAGATTTATAATAATTGATTCTCCTTATCTTTCTATCATTACCTCTTTGTTTGTTTTGGGGGGTTTAACGTAGAAACAAGTCCATTTTCCGTTGTTGTTTCAGTGTATCAGTCTTGACTATATAATTATTGTTTGTATTACTCTTAACCCTTTGAGTACCAGCGACGTGTGATGTATTTTATTCTAGCTATATTTAGACGACATTCGGCAGCTTAGGAAGGATCTGTGATAGTTTAAAGGGTTGGTGGATATAGTTTGAAGCCTTATTATTGTTACAGGTCCTTCCTAAGCTGAATAAAATCCTCTAATAGTTGCCAGAACATGATGGAAAGGACGTCCCTGGTACTGTATGGGGTTAAAGCTGGCACATTACACAATAACTTTCCGATTAATATTCCTCCATTTTTCATTATTCACTATATTTTGTTGATATAAATACAGTCATACCTTTTATTATCATTAATTAATAGTACCCATATCATTGATTTGTATTATTATTTGGGGTCAGGGGCTAGGATTCCTCCCCCCTCCCCGCCCCCCCCCCCTCTCTCTCTCTCTCTCTCTCTCACTCTCTCTCTGAGATAGCCTTCATCTTTGCTATCCTTTCCTTCCACGTTCTCTTAGGGTTGCTATCTCTACTAGGATTAAGTCCTGGTCACCTCGCAGGTATCGTAAGATCTGTGTGGCCAGTGGATCTATGTAAATCTGTCTCTCTGTCTGTCTCTCTCTCTCTCTCTCTCTCTCTCTCTCTCTCTCTCTCTCTGTGGCTCTAGTCCAACAAACACTCGTGATTCCCGTTATTTTCTCCCTCACCGAGTTCTCCTTAACGTCGGGTCTTCAGGCTCGTTTGTGGCTTCTCTCTCTCTCTCTCTCTCTCTCTCTCTCTCTCTCTCTCTCTCTCTCTCTCTCTCTCTCTCTCTCTCTCTCTCTCTCTGTGGCTCTAGTCCAACAAACACTCGTGATTCCCGTTATTTTCTCCCTCACCGAGTTCTCCTAACGTCGGGTCTTCAGGCTCGTTTGTGGCTCCTCTCTCTCTGTCTCTGTCTCTCTGTCTCTCTCTCTCTCTCTCTCTCTCCATTTCTCTCTCTCTCTCTTAATATATATAACGACGGCAAAGGGAAAAATATTGGAAGGACCTGGTAACCTCATGTTGTCCGGCTCAGAGTTGTTCTTTTGCGTGTTTCAACAACAAAACATTGTTCCAAGATTGAATCAAAGACGTATTAAGGGCGTCATTAAGAACTTTAAAGGTGTGTGTGTGTGTGTGTGTGTGTGTGTGTGTGTGTGTGTGTGTGTGTGTGTGTGTGTGTGTGTGTATGTGTGTTATGGCAGCATATTTAGTGATCGTCAATGTAGAACAGGAAGGATCTCTCAAAAGAGCTTTAGTATGTAAACAACAATGGTTATGATCGCGTTCAGTGCTGACATCGGCTTTCACATAAAGATCTCTCAGCATTGTGTGGTAGAATCAACTAATCGTGGGATAGTACTGAGGACCACGCAACACTTGATTATGTGTCTTGATATACAGTTGATGTATTATAGATTATATCCAATGTATTTATCTCTCACTTTCTTCATCATAGCCCTATTAGTACCTCAGTTATCTTTGTTGGATTATCATTATGCAAGGATGCTAAGCTTGTTCCTTTACGAATCGTGATCCAGCATGGGGCACATAGTAACTGTCAATGTATCGAAGTATCCACCTTATGTGTGTCTGTGTGTGTGTGTGTGTGTGTGTGTGTGTGTGTGTGTGTGTGTGTGTGTGTGTGTGTGTGTTCTTTCTGGCATCCTTTGTACCCTCTTTCCCCTCGTCACTTTGCACATTTCCTATATTTCCCTCTTCTGCAATATTTACGTGCCATTGCGTTTTGTTACAACTCTGTCCCAGCTTTCCTCTATCAGGTACTCTCTCTCTCTCTCTCTCTCTCTCTCTCTCTGCTCATTGACGTGTTTAAAATACTTAATGGGTTTGACAATGTAGATTATAGCAAAATGTATAGCCTCATGATGAATACATTACGCAACCATGGCTGGAAATTAGAATTGAAAAGGTTCAGCACTAGGATTTGTGGAAACATTTTCACATAATTATAAGATCTGTTCTACCTGAAACAAACTTCCCTCGAATTTGTAAATAGTTCTTAAGTAGAGCAGTTAAAGAAGAGAGTAGACAATATTTTGCACACTCTGTAAAGAGTGTCGTGCACTAAACAGTCTCTCTCTCCTTCCACTTCGAGTATCACCTCGGAATGGACCACATTGTAGGACTCGGAGATACTAAATATCCCTTGTAACTCCTTGTAACTCTCTCTCTCTCTCTCTTCTATATAATTTATAAAGTAATAATTCTCATACTCCATTGTTTTCCTG
>JBAKBP010034385.1:0-2500 GCA_037953745.1 Lithodes maja | reverse complement strand
GAATTGCTTATCACTTTTAATTCACTTGAAACACTGTCAAAGTTTCGTAATAGTTGGTACTTGATTTTTTTTTTTTTTTTTTTTGTCTTCCATGTGTGTCACTATTTTTGTGACCGTGCATCACAAATGTTAGTATTATACAAAAATAAAAAAATATATCAGGTGGTTCATCCGTCTGCAATATACGTCCAATTAGTTGCAGACATCTTCAATGGACCATTTTATTTCATACTGACATACACCACACAGTAATCGGCTAATCGCTGTTAAATACACTACACGTTGCATATATTGATGATATAAATGTCAAACACCGGATCGTATTGTGTATTATGTTAACGATGCTTTATGAATGAAAATGTTAGATGATACCAAAATGGGTCAATACTATATACGTTTTGCAAACATCAAAATTAACACGTATTATGTACTATAACATATATGAAAATAATCAATTTAGGGAGTGGCATGGCTCAGTTTATTTAACTTTGACTGACTATCAAAAGATCGCGGATTCGAGTCCACTACAAAAACGCTGCTTCGTCTGAGGAATAACCTCGACGTTCCTGCAGTGTTATACTGTGATAGATACATAGACAGGTCAAACATTCTTCCATCTCCCTGTCGCCATCAACTTGTTCCATATAAAGAATTCGTCATACTGCCAGCTTGTTCGGCGATGTTCCTAGCTTGGTACCGATTGTGCGTTCACTTTTCGCCACACATTCGCTGATAGTGCATCTAGCGACTTTCTTAAGGGGAGGTTTTTAGTTGAGTCCCTAGACCTTCCATCAAACTTAAAATTACTCCCCCTAGACCCCCTTTCAAGATAAATTTGTAAATTTTTCGGTAGAAAAATGTCCCGGCCGAAGGCCGATTCCCCTTAAATTACAGGCTCGCTATCGCTCGCCAGGAAAAAATCGACACCTAAATGGCACGAATAGTCTTAAAATTGACAAAAATGGGGGCGAGGGTTCTTAAAATCGCCAAACTAATGGGCAAAACATCTTAAAATTAGAAAAACAATGGGGCTTAACATGAGGGAGAAAGGGGTCAAGAAAAAAGTCCTTCAAGTGGACATCTCCCCTTAATGAGAGATTGCAAATAACTCCTGATACTAAGTTACTACTAGAGTAAAATTCATTGACCTGTGTGAATCAGTTCGGTGATTTCATCCATGAATAACATACCACAGCCATATTCTGATTATGCAAAACACGAATTGCAACATATCACCATTCAACATGAGGAATTGTGTATAGGCAACTTACTGCCATCTGGGGGCATCGATAATACACAAATAACCTCTCGAAACATCACATTTGCAAAACTCCAACGCAGACAAGATAGTTGTTGTTGTTGTTGTTGTTGTTCCCCAAGCTGCCTGGCCGAACAGCCCCCAAGACCCCGAGCAAGGCCAAGGCCATAACCGTGCGCCCCCACAGAACCCTCACTGCCGACCACAATAAAGCCTGGGTGACCGAAGCCACTCCATGGCGGGGAGCTGAGGAGGGTGCGGAAACACCCGGGAAACCAAAGCCCCACCCAGGGCCCCTGTGCCCCTCAGCAATTATGAAGAGGAAGTTGAGGGGGCAAAGGAAAAAATGTGACGCTTTGGCTTCCAATCTAGGTAGATTGGGAGGTCAATCCACGGAAGAGACGCCGTCACTTGAGATCTAGAAAATATAAAAGTAAAAGGGAACAGTCAGAGTAAGCTATGGGTATGCAGAGATCGCTCAGTTCTCACTCTGATAGACCAGCCCATCACCAAGACTATGATAGATACATAGATAGATAGATACATATGATAGATACATAGATAGATAGATACATATGATAGATACATAGATAGATAGATACATATGATAGATACAAGACAAGATAGTACATTTGTTTGCCAGATAAGGGGGGTCACCGGTTTTGTATTTATCTTTCTCTCCTTTTCTCTCTTTCCCTGGCTTGTATCCATTCGGCCCCATTCAGCCAACTGTTTTTAAGACGTTTTTCCCCATCCAGGTGTCGATTTCTTCCTGGCGAGCAATAGCGAGCCAGCATTGTATGGAGAAAAAAATCTATCGAAAAATGTACAAATTTATCTTGCTGTCAAAATAAAAATATATAATTATGCTGGCTCGCTACCGCTCGCCAGGAAAATATTGACACCTGGATGGGGGTAAACGTCTTAAAACAGTAGGCTGAATGGGGCCGAATGGATACAAGCCAAAGAGAGAGGGAGAGAAAGGGGAAAAAGCGAGGTGGGCTCCCTTAAATGCGAACAACCACATAAAACAACACAAACATACACCACGAACAACAACAATATCCACTTAACCACACCCACCTTAACCACCCACTTAACCCCTTTAGTACCGAGTTGTCCTTGCCATTATAATCTGGATTTTGTCTTGACGACTTTATCAAGATTATGGAGGCCGTGTACCAATTAAGGGGAGGTATTTAGTTTGTTCCCTAGATCTCCATCACCTTAAAATTACACCCC
>JBAKBP010034384.1:0-15000 GCA_037953745.1 Lithodes maja | reverse complement strand
TCCTGGCGAGCGAAAGCGAGCCAGCATTATATGCAGAAATCCGGCTTCGCCGGAGAAATTTTTCTATCGACAAATTTACAAATTTAGCCTGCTGTCAAACAAACATAACAAATATGCTGGCTCGCTACCGCTCATTAGTAAAAAATGACACCTGGATGGGGATAAACGTCTTCAAACAGTAGGCTGAATGGGGCCAAATGGATACAAGCCAGAGAAAGATAGAAAAGGACAGAACCCAAACAGGTCACCCCCCCTTAAGGCTAGAGAGATAGACACTGACTAACCAACCCACCACTGTTGAATACATAGTGCTAACAAGATACACACTGACTAACCAACCCACCACTGTTGAATACATAGTGCTAACAAGATACACACTGACTAACCAACCCACCACTGTTGAATACATAGTGCTAACAAGATACACACTGACTAACCAACCCACCACTGTTGAATACATAGTGCTAACAAGATACACACTGACTAACCAACCCACCACTGTTGAATACATAGTGCTAACAAGATACACACTGACTAACCAACCCACCACTGTTGAATACATAGTGCTAACAAGATACACACTGACTAACCAACCCACCACTGTTGAATACATAGTGCTAACAAGATACACACTGACTAACCAACCCACCACTGTTGAATACATAGTGCTAACAAGATACACACTGACTAACCAACCCACCACTGTTGAATACATAGTGCTAACAAGATACACACTGACTAACCAACCCACCACTGTTGAATACATAGTGCTAACAAGATACACACTGACTAACCAACCCACCACTGTTGAATACATAGTGCTAACAAGATACACACTGACTAACCAACCCACCACTGTTGAATACATAGTGCTAACAAGATACACACTGACTAACCAACCCACCACTGTTGAATACATAGTGCTAACAAGATACACACTGACTAACCAACCCACCACTGTTGAATACATAGTGCTAACAAGATACACACTGACTAACCAACCCACCACTGTTGAATACATAGTGCTAACAAGATACACACTGACTAACCAACCCACCACTGTTGAATACATAGTGCTAACAAGATACACACTGACTAACCAACCCACCACTGTTGAATACATAGTGCTAACAAGATACACACTGACTAACCAACCCACCACTGTTGAATACATAGTGCTAACAAGATACACACTGACTAACCAACCCACCACTGTTGAATACATAGTGCTAACAAGATACACACTGACTAACCAACCCACCACTGTTGAATACATAGTGCTAACAAGATACACACTGACTAACCAACCCACCACTGTTGAATACATAGTGCTAACAAGATACACACTGACTAACCAACCCACCACTGTTGAATACATAGTGCTAACAAGATACACACTGACTAACCAACCCACCACTGTTGAATACATAGTGCTAACAAGATACACACTGACTAACCAACCCACCACTGTTGAATACATAGTGCTAACAAGATACACATAGAGGGCCTCGGAGTCAGACGTTGAGTGGGGGGAAGTTGTTGCTGAAGAAGGGGTGTCCTGTATAACCCGTTCAGTACCGGGGACGTCCTTTTCATCATAGTCTGGCAACTATTAGATGATTTTATTCAGCTTCGGAAGGCCGTCTAGCAATAATAAGGCTTCAAACTATCTCGACCAACCTTTTTAACGACCACAGATCCTTCCTAAGCTACATAATATCGTCTAAATGCAGCTAGAAAAAAATATAACACGTCGCTGGTACTCAAAGGGTTAACTGTAACCTGGCAGAAATTGGAAACACTGCCTTTCTATACTTTCTATATGGCTTTCTAAACTGCTTGTGTGACGCTGCCTTTTTTAATATTGGTTGGGGACCGGGGGAGTGCTGGAGACCCTTAGTGATCCTTGGTCTCTGGGTCTTCTCCTGGGCGACCTAGATGTGTGTGAATTTTTGTATTTATTATTATTATTATTATTATTATTATTATTACCGCATTATCATTATTGTTTGTTTGTTTGTATGATGTGTTGCGTTGTTTCTGTTTGGGATCTGTCTCGAGTCGGCCAGCCACAGCTATGATGGGTTATGTGCCTGAGTATTATACTTACATACATAATACATACAAATATATAGAAAGGATGCGTAGCCATTTTCTGTCAGGTTAGCTTGAAAACCCTTTATTCGTGATCGTGAGTGTACATATCTGTGTGTATATTAAGGGAGAGGTACTCGCTTTTTCTGGACCCCCTTCTACCTCATCTTTAGGCCCATTAGTTTTGCTATTTTAAGACGTTCGTTCACTAGTTTGGCAATTTTGAGACCTTTCGCTCCATTACTTTGTCAATATTAAAATATTTCGTGCCGGCCTTAGGCCGGGAAGTTTTTCTTCCGAAAAATGTACAAATATATATCTTGAAAGGGGGTAAAGCTTGATCGAGGTATAGCGAGGAAACTAAAAATTATCTTATAAAATAAATATATAGACCAAAAACCAAGCACTCTACCCCCATAACACATATCCCAAGCACAGACAAGCATACCCCTAAATTAAAAACAATCCCCCCAAACCTGCGTAATAGACCGTACAAGTAGGCTACCATTCCAAAACATACTGCCTAACCCACATACATGCCAACACGTACCCATCAAACTGGCCAAACAAACCCTTAAAATGGTTGAAATCTCTCCCATGTTTGCTTAGAAGTGAGTTTGGTTAAGGGAGCCCACCTCGCATTTTTGTTATCTCTCTCTCTCTCTCTCCCTCTCTTTGGCTTGCATTCATTCGGCCCTATTCAGCCTACTGTTTTAAGACGTTTACTCCCATCCAGGTGTCAATATTTTCCTGGCGAGCGGTAGCGAGCCAGCATATATATATTTTTGTTTTGACAATAAGCAAAATTTGGACATTTATCGATAGAAAAATGTCTCCGGCGAAGCCGGATTTCTCCATACAATGCTGGCTCGCTATCGGTCGCCAGGAATATATCGACACCCGGATGGGGATAAACGTCTTAAAACAGTTGGCTGAATGGGGCCGAATGGATACAAACCAAGGAGAGAGGGAGAGACAGATAACAAAAAGCGAGGTGGGCTCCCTTCACGTTTGTTTACGTCTGGGGTACACTGGGTCCGCGGAGTACTACCAGCCCTTGATAACGGGAGACGGTGGTAGTATTGTGGACATAAAATTCTGGCACTTTCATAATTTATTTACATTTCTTATCTATTTATTTATTTATTTTTGTTTGTACTTGTTTCCTATTACATTTATATAAAGGTGTCCTACATAGCTTATTTTAGGTACCTATCTTATATTGTATTGTATTCTATCGTTCTAAACTCTCAACCAAGCTACTCACCATCTCAGAATCGAGGTCTCTCACCATTGTCCACTTTAAGGGGGGTCACCGGTTTTTTTCTCTCTTTCTCTACTTTTCTCTCTTTCTCTGGCTTGTATCCATTTGGCCCCATTCAGCAAACTGTTTTAAGACGTTTATCCCCATCCAGGTGTCTATTTTTTCCTGGCGAGCGATAGCAAGCCAGTATTGTATGGAGAAATCCGGCTTCGCCAGAGACATTTTTCTATCGAAAAATGTACAAATTTAGCTTGCTGTAAAAAAACATATATATATATATATAAATATGCTGGCTCGCTACCGCTCGCCAGGAAAATATTGACACCTGAATGGGGGTAAACGTCTTAAAGCAGTAGGCTGAATGGGGCCGAATGGATACAAGCCAAAGAGAGAGGGAGAGAAAGAGTAAAAAAGTGAGGTAGTCTCCCTTAACTAACGGGGAGGACCTTGTGCCCCTCAGACATAGGAGTGCAGACCCGAAGAGAGAGGAGGAGAGCCGGCATCTCGTCTAACCTGATCCTATTCTAGCCAATCTTACTTATCCTAACCATTCTTACAAAGCAAAGATGAAGTCAACTAATATATAAAAACAGGCGATCTGAGCTACGATTTCATGGACAAGTGTGCACAGACAATTAACATATAGGCCTAAATACAGAGTGTGCACAGACAATTAACATATATGCCTAAATATATATATGCCTAAATACAGGTTGTCAATCAAGGGACCCATTTCTTTGCTTTTAATCGTCATTGCTCACTATACAGAACTCAATTTATGCTTCGCAGTTCTTAGCATGTCCTGGAAGGGATACAATGGCCAAAATATTGTACAATCATGCATGCCATCCTGAATTTGCTTTCCAATTCAGTCCAGCTTAAAAACCCAATTCTGCCACTTTAACACCCTGAGTACAAATGCAACCAAAGATAATATACAAACGGAGCTGAGCCACCACGTAATGAAACAGTGTACACAGACAAATACAACCCATGCCTAAATGACCAGCTTTAAGGGCAGGTTTTTAGTGTGGTGTTTCCTAGACTTCCATCAAGCTTGAAATTACGCTCCCATGACCCCCTTTCAAGATAAATTTGTACATTTTTCGGTAGAAATAATTATGTCCCGGCCTTCGGCCGGTTCGTCTTAAATTACAGGCTCGCTATCGCTCGCCAGGAAAAAATCGACACCTAAATGGGACGAAAGGTCTTAAAAGTGACATAAATGGGGTGAAAGTTCTTTAAATCGCCAAACTAATGGGGCGAACGTCTTAAAATCTCAAAAGCAATGGGGCTAAACATGAGGGAGAAAGGGGTAAAGAAAAAAATCCCTCAAGTGGAAATCTCTCCTTAAGGGGGAAGGGTTTATTTTTGGTCGATTATTTCATATATTTACTATTATTTTAGTTTCCTCCCTAGACCTCCATCTAATTAAAAAAAAACATCCATTAGATCCCCCTTCTAGATTAATGTGTACATTTTTCAGTAGAAAAATTTCCTGGTCAAAGGCCGGTTCTTCCAAAATTACAGGCTCACTATCGTTCGCCAGGGAAACAATCGACACCTAAATAGCACGAAAGGTCTTAATATTGACAAAGAAATGGGGCGAAAGGTCTTAAAATTGCCAAACTAATGGACCTAACGTCTTAAAATCTATAAACCAATAGGGCTCAACACAATGGAGAAGGGGGCCAGAAAAACCGCCCCCCCCCCCAACCCCTTCAACACGACGAAGTATTCCTTGTGTTATATTAGTCACCATTAGACCCATTTATTGACCTTATAATATAATTAATATCAGATGTTTGCAGTAAGGCAGTTATGCGAGAAGTATTTAGAGAAGCATAAGGAGATATTTTGGGCTTTTATGGACTTGGAAAAAGCGTATGATCATGTGGACCGTGAAGCAATGTGGAAGGGGTTAAGGATTTATGAAATAAGAGGAAATTTGTTAGAAGCAGTTAAGAGTTTTTATGAAGGGAGCAGAGCATGTGTGAGAGTAGGAAATGGTGAGTTGAGGGAATGGTTTGAGGTAAAGGTAGGTTTGCGACAGGGTTGTGTAATGTCACCATGGCTGTTTAATATGTTTGTGGATGGTGTGGTAAGGGAGGTGAAAAGGAGTACTATGGGAAGAGGATTGGGTTTAGTAGGAAAGAATGGTAGAGATTGGGAGTTGAATCAGTTGCTGTTCGCTGATGACACAGCATTGGTGGCGGATTCTGATGAGAAACTGCAGCGGGTAGTCAAAGAGTTTGGTGTGGTTTGTGGAAGGAGGAAACTGAAGGTGAACGTCAATAAAAGTAAAGTTGTTGTTGTTGTTGTTGTTCCCCAAGCTGCCTGGCCGAACAGCCCCAAGGCCCCGAGCAAGGCCAAGGCCATAACCGAGCACCCCCACAGAACCCTCCCCGCCGACCACAATAAAGCCTGGGTGACCGAAGCCACTCCATGGCGGGGAGCTGAGGAGGGTGCGGAAATGCCCGGGAAACCAAAGCCCCACCCAGGGCCCTGTGTCCCTCAGCAATTATGAAGAGAAAGTTGAGGGGCAAGGGGAAAATGTGACGCTTTGGCTTCCAATCTTGGTAGATTGGGAGGTCAATCCACGTTAGAGACGCCGTCACTTGAGATCTAGAAAATATATAAGTAAAAGGAACAGTCAGAGTAAGCTATGGGTATGGCAGAGATTGCTCAGTTCTCACTCTGATAGACCAGCCCATCACCACATAAAAGTAAAGTAATGGTGTGTAATAGGGGAGAGCATAGGGTGAATCTAGATGTGAGGCTGGATGGGGATATATTGGAACAAGTAGAGTGTTTTAAATATCTAGGAGGAACGATAAGTAGGAGTGGAGGTATGGAAATGGAGGTAAAACAGAGAGTGAGTGAAGGAAGGAAGGTTTTCGGAGCAATGGGAAGTATGTGGAAGACGAGAAATCTCGGAGTGAAAGTAAAAAGTGCACTGTATAAAGGAATTGTTGTGCCAACGGTGATGTATGGGGCCGAGACATGGGCTCTGAAGAAAAAGGAGAAAAGAGGGCTGGATGTGATGGAGATGAGCTGCTTGAAGAGTATGTGTGGAGTTACTCGTAGAGACAGATTGAGGAATGAAGAGATACGTAGGAGAGTGGGGCAGCAGGAACATTTGTCAGCCAGAGTGGACAGAAGGGTGCTGAGCTGGTATGGTCATGTTGAACGAATGGGAGATGAAAGGCTTACAAAGAGAATATGTGAGTCAGGTACAAGGGGAGATAGAAGGGCAGGAAGACCCCCATTGAGATGGAGAGACTGTGTAAGAAAAGCTTTCGATGATAGAGGAATGACTATAGATCAGGCAGGGGAAGTGGTGGTGGACAGGAGTGAATGGAGAATGCTTGTGAATAGTTGAGTGAACACGTGGTCATTTGGAGTAAGGGGTCGGGCGCAAGTTGGACTAGATAATAGTCCATCAGGCGCCTGGCCCGGGGAGACGATTAATATGAAGGGTGCGCCTGGAAGTGTGGTGGGAGGGCTTGTGGCTTTGGCTACGCTGCATGTCTGCCTGCCGAGATCGGAACCTCTCCGGGTGGTCGGGGGCCGGGGGAGTGCTGGAGCGACCTTGGTGACCCTGGTCTCTGGGTCTTCTCCTGGGTGACTTGGATGTGTGTGAGTTTGTGCTTTTTATCTATGTTTATTCGTTGTTTTTATGTTGTTTTTGTGTTTTCCCTGTTCTTGCTCTGTCTTGAGTCATCTACCCCCAAAATGGGGGTTGGGCCTGAGCATATAGAAAGATAGATAGATAATCTACCTCTAGAACTGGGTAAATACGATCTCAATAAAGCCTCTGAATAACGTAGGTACTTCTTCAATTGCATAAAATCGTCTAACTTTCACCAGAATATAAGGTTGAAGGCGTCATGGTGCTGAAAGGGTTAATGGTCCACGGCCACTTGAGGGATTTTTTTCGGGACCCCTTTCTCCCTCATGTTTAGCCTCATTACTTTTAAGATTTTAAGATGTTCGCCCCATTAGTTTGGCGATTTATAGAACTTTCGCTCATTTCTATCAATAAGACCTTTCATGCCATTTAGGTATCGAGTTTTTTTTCTGGCGAGCGATAGCATGTCTATATTTTCAGAGGAACCGGCATTCAGCCGGGAAATTTTTCTACCGAAAAATGTACAAATATATTTTGAAAGGGGGTCTAGGGGGTGTAATTATAAGCTTAATGGAGGTCTAGGGAGCAAACTAAAAACTTCACCTTAACCCCTTCTATACCGGCGCCATTCTTTTAACTTTATTCTGGCAATTATTAGACGATTTTATGCAGTTTAAATAGGGCCTCCAGCAATTAACAGGCTTCAAACTCTCTCACTTAACCCTTTTTGCTACGGTACCTCAGATTCTTCTTAAACTGCAAAACGTCGTCTAAATATAGCTAAAATGAAATAAATAAGACGTCACCGATAAAGGGTTATGATAAGGATAATAACGTTTGTGTTATCAGGCCTCCAGTATGATATCTAATTAAGGGGCCGTGATACTGATGTTGTTGCTAGGGAGGGGATAAAGCCGGTATCACACGAGCGCTTTTATAGTCAACATTCGATGATCAACATTTTTCTGACAACATTTCTGGAATATTTTGCACTGGTATCGGAAACTAGACTGATGATAGATTAATTTAGGCATCCGAAATTATATATATATGTTGACCACATAAGCTGCCAGACCAGTGTTGACGATAAATGTTGAGTGAAAAAGCGCTCGTGTGATACCAGCTTAAGGAAGATATTACAGGCACAGTCGGGAAATATAGTGTGTGTGTGTGTGTGTGGGGGGGGGGGGTCTGGAACCCCTTCTCCCTCGTGCTTAGCCCCATTAGTTATGGGATTTAAACAAAATAACTTCGCTTTTTATAGGCCTTTCGTATCACTTAAGAGTCTTGGTTGTCGATATTTTCTTTACTAGTGATAGCCAGCCTACAATTTACGAGAAACCGGCCTTTGCTGGGGCCTTTTTCTACCAAAAAATGCACAAATGTATCTCGAAGGGGGGTCTTGGGGGTATTTTTGTTAAGCTTAGTGGAGGTCTTGGGAGGAATTTAAAGAACACAAATATCTTTCCTTAATTTTAGTAAGAGAGAATATTGTCTAGACGCTACCTGCGGTCTAGACGCTACCTGCGGTCTGGATCAATAATCAAATTATACTCATTTCATATTTTATTTCCTTGTCAGAGAAAACAAATTATAGACAGTTTTAATCGGCTTAGGAAGGATGTCTACCCGTTAACAAATTACAGACTATCCCAATTAATCCTCTTAGCTACCGGTACCATACATCCTTTCTAAGCTTTATAAAATCGTCTAAATGCAGCCTGGAGAAAATACATACAGTCTAAGCCAAAGGATAATACGGTAAGTAGAGAAATACATCCGTGATAACTTAAGGGGGCCCACCTCGCATTTTGTTTCTCTTTCTCTCCCTCTCTCTTTGGCTAGTGTTCATTCGGCCCCATTCAGCCTGCTGTTTTAAGACGCTTACCCCCATCCAGGTGTCAATATTTCCTAGTGAGCGGTAGCAAGCCAGCATATACTGTATATATTTTTGTTTTGAGAGCAAACTAAATTTGTACATTTTTCGATAGAAATTAAATTTCTCCGGCGAAGCCGGATTTCTCCATACAATGCTGGCTCGCTGTTGCTCGCCAGGAAGATTATCGACACCTGGATGGGGATAAACGTCTTAAAACAGTTGGCTAAATGGGCCCGAATGGATACAAGCCAGAGAGAGAAAAGGAGAGAAAGGTAAAAAAAGCCGGTGACCCCCCTTAAGTCTGAGCCATTAACCCATTCAGCCCCATGACGCCTTGTTATCTTTGATTATAACTAAATCTAGATGGTTAGGCAGCTTACGAAGGACCTATTTTAATAAGAGGATTTATTGGGATCGTATTTACTAATTAGAGTCCTAGAAGTAGATTATAAACTAAAGAAAATGGTCTAATGGTAACCAGAATATGACGTCATGATGCTGAAGGGGTTAAGGGAATAGTGCTTGTTTTTTGGTCTATATATTTATTATTAGTATATATTTTAGTGTCCTCGCCAGACCTCCGTCAAGCTTAAAAATACACCCCATAGACCCCCTTTCAATACACCCCATAGACCCCCTTTCAATACACCCCATAGACCCCCTTTCAATACACCCCATAGACCCCCTTTCAATACACCCCATAGACCCCTTTCAATACACCCCATAGACCCCCTTTCAATACACCCCATAGACCCCCTTTCAATACACCCCATAGACCCCCTTTCAATACACCCCATAGACCCCCTTTCAATACACCCCATAGACCCCCTTTCAATACACCCCATAGACCCCCTTTCAATACACCCCATAGACCCCCTTTCAATACACCCCATAGACCCCCTTTCAATACACCCCATAGACCCCCTTTCAATACACCCCATAGACCCCCTTTCAATACACCCCATAGACCCCCTTTCAATACACCCCATAGACCCCCTTTCAATACACCCCATAGACCCCCTTTCAATACACCCCATAGACCCCCTTTCAATACACCCCATAGACCCCCTTTCAATACACCCCATAGACCCCCTTTCAATACACCCCATAGACCCCCTTTCAATACACCCCATAGACCCCCTTTCAATACACCCCATAGACCCCCTTTCAATACACCCCATAGACCCCCTTTCAATACACCCCATAGACCCCCTTTCAATACACCCCATAGACCCCCTTTCAATACACCCCATAGACCCCCTTTCAATACACCCCATAGACCCCCTTTCAATACACCCCATAGACCCCCTTTCAATACACCCCATAGACCCCCTTTCAATACACCCCATAGACCCCCTTTCAATACACTCCATAGACCCCCTTTCAATACACCCCATAGACCCCCTTTCAATACACCCCATAGACCCCCTTTCAATACACCCCATAGACCCCCTTTCAATTTGTATATTTTTTTCCGTAGAAAAACGTCCCCCTTCTAAAATTACAGGCTCGCTATCGCATGCCAGAAAATAATCGACACCGAAGTGGTATAACAAGTATAACAAGGGCGGGTGCCCAACCCTGAAAGGGGTTGAAATAGGGGAGCTATCCCCCCGCCAAAGGCGGCTTTCTAGGGCCTTTCCTAGCTGATGCTGAGAGGATTGGGTTCTAGTCATGTGGTGGTGGGCTGGTCTATCAGAGTGAGAACTGAGCAATCTCTGCCATACCCATAGCTTACTCTGACTGTTCCTTAACTTATATATTTTCTAGATCTCAAGTGACGGCGTCTCTTCCGTGGATTGACCTCCCAATCTACCAAGATTGGAAGCCAAAGCGTCACATTTTTCCCTTGTCCCTCAACTTTCTCCTCATAATTGCTGAGGGGCACAGGGCCCTGGGTGGGGCTGTGGTTTCCCGGGCGTTTCCGCACCCTCCTCAGCTTCCCGCCATGGAGTGGCTTCGGTCACCCAGGCTTTATTGTGGTCGGCGGGGAGGGTTCTGTGGGGGCGCTCGGTTATGGCCTTGGAATTGCTCGGGGCCTTGGGGCTGTTCGGCCAGGCAGCTTGGGGAACAACAACAACAAGTCCTAATATTGACAAAGAAATGGGGCGAAAGGTCTCTAAATCGCCAAACTAACGGAAAGAACGTCTTGAAATCTGAAAACTAATATTCTAAACATGAAGGAGAAGGGGGCCCAGAAAAAGCAATTACCTCCCCATTAATTACATTTGATGCTGCCGCTAGGCAGCCATTTAAGTCGGTATCACACGAGAGCTTTTATAGTCAACATTCGACGATCAACATTTTTCTGGCAACATTTCTGGAATATTTTGCACTGGTATCGGAAACTAGATTGATGATAGGCCTAGATGAATTTAAGTAACCGAAATATGCTAAATGTTGACCTCATAAGCTGCCAGACCAGTGTTGAGGATAAATATTGAGGGGAAAAGCGCTCGTGTGATACCGACTTTACCTAAATAACTTCGTATTAGGCTTCTGTAAATATTCACATTATAATATATAGTGTGGCTAAGCAGACAATTACTTAACCCTTACAGTACCGGCGACGTCTTTTTGTTTATATTTCAGCTGCATTTAGACGATTATATAAAGCTTAGAAAGGATATATGGCAGCTGAGAGGATTAAATGGGATAGTCTGTAATCTTTTAATGGCTATCATCCTTACTAAGCTGATTAATATGGTCTAATAGTTGCCAGAATATAATGAAAAGGACGCCACCGGTACTGAATGGGTTAACATTACGTTTAGATTTATTAAAACAGACAGACTACATCACACATATAATATAATTCTTTGTTAAATCATCGACAAATATAACCGCTAAACTTGAGGTTCAGAATTAACTTTCCCTGATATTTGCTACAATAATCATGCACAGTACAAATATATATATATATATATATATATATATATATATATATATATATATATATATATACACGCAACGATAACAATTATTCAACAATTAATATATACCGTATATCTTTTAAAGATCAAGATAATACGGTGTATGTTGGCAACATTTGCAATATAATACTAAATTTAAATGATTATTTTAATTATAAATACAATCTTAAAAAGTTATTTCAAGTAACCTGTATTATGCATACAATGCTAAATTTTGCAAGGTCTAGTCTCGAATATATAAAATCTTTGTTATCTTATATATGAATATCATACAAAACTCACTTCTTAATTACTGCCATGTTCAACCAAGCTATAATTTATTACAAATATGATTTCGAAAGCGCCACTTTTTTCACACACACACACACACACACTCTTTTTTCCACTCTTAATTATTTAGCGACAACGCCCACGAAGATTAGAAAGCTGTCTGTGCAATAAAACCCCAATGGATCACCGAGAGAAAACCGCCTGACTGCTACGTGCCTAATTAATACTTGAATCCTACGTGTTGGCGCCAGGAAAAACGAGTGCGAATAAAACAAAACTTGACACTGGCGCCATGACCCTTCGCGATCGTCAACATGGCTGACTTGGCGATTTACTTTGTGGGATTAAATATACAAAACAAAATACATGAAAGCCTTAAGGAGAGTTAGTTTCACAAGGCTCAGCCAGATAATATTATTTTCTCTTGTAACATAATCTATTGTAATCCACAGGCTAAATAAAATAATCTGAATCTGGGTCTGAAAGCGAAAATAATGGTGATGTTGGCGAGGAAAGCAAAGTTAGGTTAAATAATGAATATATATACAAAAAAAAAAAAATATATAATGGTGATGGATTATAAGGAAAGATAACAAAACAAAATACGCTAGTGGTACATTTGACCCCTTCTGTACCGGCGACGTCTTTTAATATATAATCTAGCTATATAGTTAGACGATTGTGGGCAGTTTAAGAAGGATCTGTGGTAGTAAAGAGGGTTAAGTAAAGAGGGTTAAGTGAGATAGTTCGTAGCCTGTTAATCACTGGAGGCCCTTTTTAAACTGAATACAATCGTCGAACAGTAGCCAGAATAAAGTTAAAAGGAGGGCACCGGTACAGAAAGGGTTAAGATACGAGAGAGTTGATATACTGTATATAGAAGAGGGGATAGAGGTAGAGTCCGTGGCTAGAGGGAGAGCTAAGACACTTAAGGGGGGGTCACCGTTTGTTTTTATCTTTCTCTCCTTTTCTCTCTTTCTCTGGCTTGTATCCATTCGGCCCCATTCAGCCAACTGTTTTAAGACGTTTATCTCCATCCAGGTGTCGATTTCTTACTGGCGAGCGATAGCGAGCCAGCATTGTATGGAGAAATCCAGCTTCGCCGGAGACATTTTTCTATCGAAAAATTTACAAATTTAGCTAGCTGTCAAAACAAAAATATATATATGCTGGCTCGCTACCGCTCGCCAGGAAAATATTGGCACCTGGATGGGGGTAAACGTCTTAAAACAGTAGGCTGAATGGGGCTGAATGGATATTACCCAGAGAGAGAGGGAGAGCGAGAAAAAGCGAGGTTGGCCCCTTTAAACGACTAAGAGAAACGGGAGGAACGGGGGTTATATCAAAGATAAAGGTCTCTATTTCAATGGAAGGGGTCTAGATCAAAGAAAATGTGTTTATTAAAGAAAGGGGTCACTCTATCAAAAGAAGGGGGTCTCTATATCAAAGAAAATATGTACGGTATATTAAAGGAGTCTCTCTATTAAAGGAAGGAGGTCTGAGTCAAAGAAAGTGTGTTTATTAAAGAAAGGGGTCACTCTATCAATCTGTCAAAAGAAAATGTGTATATTAAAAAAAGGGGGTATCTACAGTGTATCAAAGTAAATGTGTAGGCTATATCAAAGGGGTCTCTCTACTAACGGAAGGGGATCTACGGTATATGACAAAGAGGGTGTAAGGAAGGCAGAAAGGGCTGTGAGCGGAGACACACGTGGACAGGATGACACAAGGCTCAGGTTACCCGGGTCGGTACAACACAATCACCAGCATAGGAAGGTGGAAGGATATCATTCTAAAGGGGGTATCACATTAGGCCAAAATTTTAGCCATTAAGGGGGGATGGTTCACTTTTTGGGCGATTTGTGCATGTATTCATTATTTTTCTAGTTTCCTCCCTAGACGTCCATCAAAAAAAAAATAAAAAAAAATAAAATCCAATAGATTAATGTGTACATTTTTCGGTTCGGCCGGTTCTTCCAACATTACAGGCTCACTATCGTTCGCCAGGGAAAAAATCGACACCTAAATAGCACAAAAGGTCTAAATATTGACGAAGAAATGGGGGCGAAAGGTCTTAAAATCGACTAACTAATGGGACAAACATCTTAATATCTGAAAACTAATGGGGCTAAACATGAGGGAGAAAGTGGTCCAGAAAACCGGCCCATCCCCCGTACAAAATGGAGATACCGTCATTCTCTGCTACAAATATCGTCATTTGCCCGGGGCCAGGATGCAGCCCTTATACTGGGTGGGAAACAAGCGTCTTTTAATGGGAGGAGTTTAGTTTGGTCCCTAGATATCCATCAAGCTTAAGATTACACCCCCTTGAGCCCCTTTCAAGATAAATTTGTACATTTTTCGGTAGAAAAATGTCCTGGCTGAAAGCCGGTTCGTCTTAAATTACAGGCTCGCTAGGATAAAATCGACACCTAAATTGCACGAAAGGTCTTAAAATTGACGGAAATGGATCGAAAGTTCTTAAAATCGCCAAACTAATGGGGCGACTGTCTTAAAATCTCAAAGGCAATGGGGCTAAACATGAGGGAGAAAGGGGTCTAGAAAAAAATCCCTCAAGTCGATATCTCCCCTTAACCTTTGAGTACCAGCGACGTGTGCTTATGTTTTATTCTAGCTATATTTAGACGATATGTTTGCAGCTTAGGAAGGATCTGTGGTAGTTTAAGGGGTTGGTTGAGATATCTTGAAGCCATATTTTTGCTCTAGATCCTTCTTAAGCTGCATTGAATCGTCTAATAGTTGGCAGAATATGATAAAAAGGACGTCCCCGGTACTGTACGGGTTAATGGAGGAAACTCGTCAGCCTCAATACGGTGTGGAGAATGGAATATTATATCATCGATTTATGTAGTACACTGCACGTGATTACAAACTTTGAAATCGAGCAGACATATCATAAATACATAAT
>JBAKBP010034383.1:0-20755 GCA_037953745.1 Lithodes maja | reverse complement strand
CGGACACCGTAGTCTCTAGCCCACTCATAAACATTTTAAGACTACTGTATATGAAGGAGAGATATTGTACACTCGGACACCGTAGTCTCTAGCCCACTCATAAACATTTTAAGACTACTGTATATGAAGGAGAATTGTACACTCGGACACCGTAGTCTCTAGCCCACTCATAAACATTTTAAGACTACTGTATATGAAGGAGAGATATTGTACACTCGGACACCGTAGTCTCTAGCCCACTCATAAACATTTTAAGACTACTGTATATGAAGGAGAGATATTGTACACTCGGACACCGTAGTCTCTAGCCCACTCATAAACATTTTAAGACTACTGTATATGAAGGAGAGATATTGTACACTCGGACACCGTAGTCTCTAGCCCACTCATAAACATTTTAAGACTACTGTATATGAAGGAGAGATATTGTACACTCGGACACCGTAGTCTCTAGCCCACTCATAAACATTTTAAGACTACTGTATATGAAGGAGAGATATTGTACACTCGGACACCGTAGTCTCTAGCCCACTCATAAACATTTTAAGACTACTGTATATGAAGGAGAGATATTGTACACTCGGACACCGTAGTCTCTAGCCCACTCATAAACATTTTAAGACTACTGTATATGAAGGAGAGATATTGTACACTCGGACACCGTAGTCTCTAGCCCACTCATAAACATTTTAAGACTACTGTATATGAAGGAGAGATATTGTACACTCGGACACCGTAGTCTCTAGCCCACTCATAAACATTTTAAGACTACTGTATATGAAGGAGAGATATTGTACACTCGGACACCGTAGTCTCTAGCCCACTCATAAACATTTTAAGACTACTGTATATGAAGGAGAGATATTGTACACTCGGACACCGTAGTCTCTAGCCCACTCATAAACATTTTAAGACTACTGTATATGAAGGAGAGATATTGTACACTCGGACACCGTAGTCTCTAGCCCACTCATAAACATTTTAAGACTACTGTATATGAAGGAGAGATATTGTACACTCGGACACCGTAGTCTCTAGCCCACTCATAAACATTTTAAGACTACTGTATATGAAGGAGAGATATTGTACACTCGGACACCGTAGTCTCTAGCCCACTCATAAACATTTTAAGACTACTGTATATGAAGGAGAGATATTGTACACTCGGACACCGTAGTCTCTAGCCCACTCATAAACATTTTAAGACTACTGTATATGAAGGAGAGATATTGTACACTCGGACACCGTAGTCTCTAGCCCACTCATAAACATTTTAAGACTACTGTATATGAAGGAGAGATATTGTACACTCGGACACCGTAGTCTCTAGCCCACTCATAAACATTTTAAGACTACTGTATATGAAGGAGAGATATTGTACACTCGGACACCGTAGTCTCTAGCCCACTCATAAACATTTTAAGACTACTGTATATGAAGGAGAGATATTGTACACTCGGACACCGTAGTCTCTAGCCCACTCATAAACATTTTAAGACTACTGTATATGAAGGAGAGATATTGTACACTCGGACACCGTAGTCTCTAGCCCACTCATAAACATTTTAAGACTACTGTATATGAAGGAGAGATATTGTACACTCGGACACCGTAGTCTCTAGCCCACTCATAAACATTTTAAGACTACTGTATATGAAGGAGAGATATTGTACACTCGGACACCGTAGTCTCTAGCCCACTCATAAACATTTTAAGACTACTGTATATGAAGGAGAGATATTGTACACTCGGACACCGTAGTCTCTAGCCCACTCATAAACATTTTAAGACTACTGTATATGAAGGAGAGATATTGTACACTCGGACACCGTAGTCTCTAGCCCACTCATAAACATTTTAAGACTACTGTATATGAAGGAGAGATATTGTACACTCGGACACCGTAGTCTCTAGCCCACTCATAAACATTTTAAGACTACTGTATATGAAGGAGAGATATTGTACACTCGGACACCGTAGTCTCTAGCCCACTCATAAACATTTTAAGACTACTGTATATGAAGGAGAGATATTGTACACTCGGACACCGTAGTCTCTAGCCCACTCATAAACATTTTAAGACTACTGTATATGAAGGAGAGATATTGTACACTCGGACACCGTAGTCTCTAGCCCACTCATAAACATTTTAAGACTACTGTATATGAAGGAGAGATATTGTACACTCGGACACCGTAGTCTCTAGCCCACTCATAAACATTTTAAGACTACTGTATATGAAGGAGAGATATTGTACACTCGGACACCGTAGTCTCTAGCCCACTCATAAACATTTTAAGACTACTGTATATGAAGGAGAGATATTGTACACTCGGACACCGTAGTCTCTAGCCCACTCATAAACATTTTAAGACTACTGTATATGAAGGAGAGATATTGTACACTCGGACACCGTAGTCTCTAGCCCACTCATAAACATTTTAAGACTACTGTATATGAAGGAGAGATATTGTACACTCGGACACCGTAGTCTCTAGCCCACTCATAAACATTTTAAGACTACTGTATATGAAGGAGAGATATTGTACACTCGGACACCGTAGTCTCTAGCCCACTCATAAACATTTTAAGACTACTGTATATGAAGGAGAGATATTGTACACTCGGACACCGTAGTCTCTAGCCCACTCATAAACATTTTAAGACTACTGTATAATTATGAAGGAGAGATATTGTACACTCGGACACCGTAGTCTCTAGCCCACTCATAAACATTTTAAGACTACTGTATATGAAGGAGAGATATTGTACACTCGGACACCGTAGTCTCTAGCCCACTCATAAACATTTTAAGACTACTGTATATGAAGGAGAGATATTGTACACTCGGACACCGTAGTCTCTAGCCCACTCATAAACATTTTAAGACTACTGTATATGAAGGAGAGATATTGTACACTCGGACACCGTAGTCTCTAGCCCACTCATAAACATTTTAAGACTACTGTATATGAAGGAGAGATATTGTACACTCGGACACCGTAGTCTCTAGCCCACTCATAAACATTTTAAGACTACTGTATATGAAGGAGAGATATTGTACACTCGGACACCGTAGTCTCTAGCCCACTCATAAACATTTTAAGACTACTGTATATGAAGGAGAGATATTGTACACTCGGACACCGTAGTCTCTAGCCCACTCATAAACATTTTAAGACTACTGTATATGAAGGAGAGATATTGTACACTCGGACACCGTAGTCTCTAGCCCACTCATAAACATTTTAAGACTACTGTATATGAAGGAGAGATATTGTACACTCGGACACCGTAGTCTCTAGCCCACTCATAAACATTTTAAGACTACTGTATATGAAGGAGAGATATTGTACACTCGGACACCGTAGTCTCTAGCCCACTCATAAACATTTTAAGACTACTGTATATGAAGGAGAGATATTGTACACTCGGACACCGTAGTCTCTAGCCCACTCATAAACATTTTAAGACTACTGTATATGAAGGAGAGATATTGTACACTCGGACACCGTAGTCTCTAGCCCACTCATAAACATTTTAAGACTACTGTATATGAAGGAGAGATATTGTACACTCGGACACCGTAGTCTCTAGCCCACTCATAAACATTTTAAGACTACTGTATATGAAGGAGAGATATTGTACACTCGGACACCGTAGTCTCTAGCCCACTCATAAACATTTTAAGACTACTGTATATGAAGGAGAGATATTGTACACTCGGACACCGTAGTCTCTAGCCCACTCATAAACATTTTAAGACTACTGTATATGAAGCAGAGATATTGTACACTCGGACACCGTAGTCTCTAGCCCACTCATAAACATTTTAAGACTACTGTATATGAAGGAGAGATATTGTACACTCGGACACCGTAGTCTCTAGCCCACTCATAAACATTTTAAGACTACTGTATATGAAGGAGAGATATTGTACACTCGGACACCGTAGTCTCTAGCCCACTCATAAACATTTTAAGACTACTGTATATGAAGGAGAGATATTGTACACTCGGACACCGTAGTCTCTAGCCCACTCATAAACATTTTAAGACTACTGTATATGAAGGAGAGATATTGTACACTCGGACACCGTAGTCTCTAGCCCACTCATAAACATTTTAAGACTACTGTATATGAAGGAGAGATATTGTACACTCGGACACCGTAGTCTCTAGCCCACTCATAAACATTTTAAGACTACTGTATATGAAGGAGAGATATTGTACACTCGGACACCGTAGTCTCTAGCCCACTCATAAACATTTTAAGACTACTGTATATGAAGGAGAGATATTGTACACTCGGACACCGTAGTCTCTAGCCCACTCATAAACATTTTAAGACTACTGTATATGAAGGAGAGATATTGTACACTCGGACACCGTAGTCTCTAGCCCACTCATAAACATTTTAAGACTACTGTATATGAAGGAGAGATATTGTACACTCGGACACCGTAGTCTCTAGCCCACTCATAAACATTTTAAGACTACTGTATATGAAGGAGAGATATTGTACACTCGGACACCGTAGTCTCTAGCCCACTCATAAACATTTTAAGACTACTGTATATGAAGGAGAGATATTGTACACTCGGACACCGTAGTCTCTAGCCCACTCATAAACATTTTAAGACTACTGTATATGAAGGAGAGATATTGTACACTCGGACACCGTAGTCTCTAGCCCACTCATAAACATTTTAAGACTACTGTATATGAAGGAGAGATATTGTACACTCGGACACCGTAGTCTCTAGCCCACTCATAAACATTTTAAGACTACTGTATATGAAGGAGAGATATTGTACACTCGGACACCGTAGTCTCTAGCCCACTCATAAACATTTTAAGACTACTGTATATGAAGGAGAGATATTGTACACTCGGACACCGTAGTCTCTAGCCCACTCATAAACATTTTAAGACTACTGTATATGAAGGAGAGATATTGTACACTCGGACACCGTAGTCTCTAGCCCACTCATAAACATTTTAAGACTACTGTATATGAAGGAGAGATATTGTACACTCGGACACCGTAGTCTCTAGCCCACTCATAAACATTTTAAGACTACTGTATATGAAGGAGAGATATTGTACACTCGGACACCGTAGTCTCTAGCCCACTCATAAACATTTTAAGACTACTGTATATGAAGGAGAGATATTGTACACTCGGACACCGTAGTCTCTAGCCCACTCTGTGGATTAATACAGAAACCAGGCATTTTTTAGCAGAATTTGATATACCAGGATAAAGTTTGTTTAAATATGACTGAACAAGTAAGAGGGGTGGCGGTAAAGCAGTGTTTGTCAGGCGTACATTAAAAAGCTGTATTAAATCAGGTATTAGACTAAATAACGATAATGAAAGTGTTTGGGTAGAGGTTAACGAAGGTAGTGAGACCATAGTTATTGGAGTTATGTATAGACCGCCAAATATGAGTAGAAATGACGGAACGTCATTATGGGAGGAAATTAAAATGGCATCAAGGTTTAGCAATGTGTGCATTATGGGGGATTTTAATTTTCCGAATATAGATTGGCAGCATCAAATAGGAGACTCTGATTCTGAGGAGTTTACAGAGGTAGTACAAGATAGTTTTTTATTTCAATTCACAGATACGCCGACTAGAGGTAATAATATTCTCGATTTAGTTTTCAGTAACAATGATCATATGGTAAATAATGTAGAGATAGGGGACCACCTAGGAAATAGTGACCACAATTCTGTGTATTTTAATATACAATGGAAAGGTAATACCAGAGAGAATACAACATTAATACCTGACTTCAGAGAAGCCAATTATGGTGGGTTAAGAAGAGCCCTATTAGCTGACCCTATGGTCAAAACAAATTAAGTCGATCCAGGTGTCCAAATGAATGTACCCGTTCTCAGGCACCTGTCATCTTAAGTCAGGAAGAGACGTCAACCTTGGTAGATACATACGATAATTTTATCGAGTCAGTATTCAATGCACAAAATAAATACATTCCCAAAAGAAAATTTAGATCAACACAGAACCAACCCAAATGGATGAATAATAGACTATTAGATCTTCTAGGACAAAAGAGAGGAATATATAGAAAAATTAGGAAAGGCGAAATTCACCTACTTGCTTACTATCAGAATCTATCAAGACAGGTAAAAAAGGATATTAGGAAAGAAAAAAGAAATTATGAAATTAAGGTTGCCAATGACTCAAAAAATAATCCTAAAGCTTTTTACCAACTATATAAATCCAAGGTTAGAGATGTAATTGGTCCGTTTAAAACTTCGATAGGAGAAATGACAGAAAATTATTTAGAAATGTGCAGTACATTAAATAGTCGATTTCTTTCCGTTTTCACTAATGAAAATTTGGCACAGTTTCCAGAAGTCCGTAAGGTATATAGCGATAGTATAGAAAATAGGTTAAGTACGATTACTATAAGTAGAAATGATGTGCTTAAGGAAATTGACAGACTGAAACCTCATAAATCGCCTGGTCCTGATGAGGTATATGCTAGAGTATTAAAAGAATGTAGGGATGAGTTAAGTTACCCATTAACATTTGTATTTAACAAGTCATTGGAGACAGGTATAGTTCCAGAAGCTTGGAAGCTTGCAAACGTAGTTCCGATCTTCAAAAAAGGTGACAAATCAATAGCATCCAATTACCGTCCCATTAGTCTTACATCAATCATAGGAAAGCTACAAGAGTCAATTATTGCTAGTAAAATTAGAAACCACTTAGATACATTTAATTTAATAAATTCTTCTCAGCATGGATTCACTCAGGGACGTTCTTGCCTTACTAATTTGCTTAGTTTTTTCTCAGAGGTATATGAAGCAGTAGATAATGACAAGTCATATGATATAATATATTTAGATTTCAGTAAAGCTTTCGACAGAGTCCCCCATGAGAGATTGATGAGAAAGGTTGAGGCGCATGGAATAGGTGGGGCGTTGTTGGGATGGATTAGGTCATGGCTAATTGGTAGGAAGCAGAGAGTCAGCATAAATGGTACGAAGTCAGAATGGGGAGCAGTCAAAAGTGGTGTCCCCCAGGGATCTGTATTAGGTCCTCTGTTGTTTGTTATATACATAAATGACCTTGATTTAGGTATAACTAGTAGGATAAGTAAATTTGCAGACGATACCAAAATGCGGAGAACAATTGATTCAGATAGAGATATAGAGTGCCTCCAAAGTGATCTAGATACCTTACACGAATGGTCAGTAAATTGGCAGATGAAGTTTAACATTGACAAATGCAAGGTATTAAAGATAGGGAAGATGCATACAAATGTTAAATATAAACTAGCTAATATGGAATTAGAAAACTCGAATTGTGAGAAAGATCTAGGTGTGTTTGTTAGCAATGATTTGAAGCCTAGACAACAGTGTATAAGCGTTCGAAACAAGGCAAACAGGATTCTCGGGTTCATCTCTAGGAGTGTGAGTAACAGAACTGCTGAATGCTGATGTTATCTTAAAACTTTACTTGTCATTAGTGAGACCCCATATGGATTATGCTGTTCAATTTTGGTGTCCTTATTACAGAATGGACATAGATTTATTGGAGAGAGTACAACGTAGAATGACAAAAATTATCCATATTAGAATTCTTCCGTATAAAGAAAGGTTGAAGAAATTAGGCTTACATTCATTAGAGAGACGCAGAGTTAGAGGGGATATGATAGAGGTGTTCAAGTGGGTTAGTGGGATTAACAAAGGGGACATGACAAATGTACTAAAGCTCAGTGATAGCGAAAGAACTCGTACCAATGGCTTCAAATTAGATAAATTTCGTTTCAGAAAAGATATAGGCAAATATTGGTTTGCTAACAGAGTTGTAGATGGGTGGAATGGACTACCAAGTGCTATAGTGGGATTAAAAACAATAGGGAGCTTTAAGATAAAATTGGATAAGCATATGGACGAGAAGGGTTGGGTGTGAAGGGGGATCAGCAGGGTTGGGCCAATCAGCGCTCTGCAGACCCCATAATCCTGCGTTAATCTCTAACCGTTTTGGTAAGATGATCCTCAGGGTATTAGAGTGTTCAGCCTATAATTGGGCTTTGTAATTGGGGTTGTGTGGGACAGGGATCTGCCTTGCTTAGGCCAATCGGCTTTCTGCAGACTCCCATTTTCTTATGTTCTTATGTTCTATAAACATTTTAAGACTACTGTATATGAAGGAGAGATATTGTACACTCGGACACCGTAGTCTCTAGCCCACTCATAAACATTTTAAGACTACTGTATATGAAGGAGAGATATTGTACACTCGGACACCGTAGTCTCTAGCCCACTCATAAACATTTTAAGACTACTGTATATGAAGGAGAGATATTGTACACACAGACACCGTAGTCTCTAGCCCACTCATAAACATTTTAAGACTACTGTATATGAAGGAGAGATATTGTACACTCGGACACCGTAGTCTCTAGCCCACTCATAAACATTTTAAGACTACTGTATATGAAGGAGAGATATTGTACACTCGGACACCGTAGTCTCTAGCCCAC
Organism: Lithodes maja; assembly: GCA_037953745.1. Classification (NCBI taxonomy): domain Eukaryota; kingdom Metazoa; phylum Arthropoda; class Malacostraca; order Decapoda; family Lithodidae; genus Lithodes; species Lithodes maja. The sequence continues at coordinate 12,230 of JBAKBP010034383.1, read as the reverse complement.
TCATAAACATTTTAAGACTACTGTATATGAAGGAGAGATATTGTACACTCGGACACCGTAGTCTCTAGCCCACTCATAAACATTTTAAGACTACTCTATATGAAGGAGAGATATTGTACACTCGGACACCGTAGTCTCTAGCCCACTCATAAACATTTTAAGACTACTGTATATGAAGGAGAGATATTGTACACTCGGACACCATAGTCTCTAGCCCACTCATAAACATTTTAAGACTACTGTATATGAAGGAGAGATATTGTACACTCGGACACCGTAGTCTCTAGCCCACTCATAAACATTTTAAGACTACTGTATATGAAGGAGAGATATTGTACACTCGGACACCGTAGTCTCTAGCCCACTCATAAACATTTTAAGACTACTGTATATGAAGGAGAGATATTGTACACTCGGACACCGTAGTCTCTAGCCCACTCATATACATTTTTGGACTTCACCTATGTATAATTATGGAAGTATATAATTGGACTCGAATTTGTGAATATCATTTTCTATACATCAACTACAAAATTATATATACTATTGATTGAACAGCAAGTTCTATCCCCAAATCAACCCAGATAGTTATAATTGCATAACGAAAAACATAGGGGTCCACGAATGTTGACTTGAGGGTTAGAAACTATGGCATCTGAATGTACACTCGTGAACTAAAGTATTGGCTCACCTATAACTTCAATATCAACCTTTCCCCAGGGTTCTGTCCTATCCCCAGTCCTATTTATAACTGTCTTGATGGTGTAATGAGACTGTTTACTGTAGAACAAGAGGTAGGGTAGCCTACGGTTTATTTCTTTCTCTCTCTCTCTCTCTCTCTCTCTCTCTCTCTCTCTCTCTCTCTCTCTCTCTCTCTCTCTCTCTCTCGGCACCATTACCAATGTAAGGTTTTTATTTTAGTTTGATCCCTAGACCTCCATCAACCATTGAATAAAATACCCCCAAGACCCTCCTCCGAGATAACTTTGTACATTTATTGGTAGAAAAATGTTCCGGCCAAAGGTTAGTTCTTCCTAAATTTCAGGGTCGCTCTTGCTCGCCAGGAAAAAATAGACACTTAAATGGCACGAAAGGTTTTAAAATTGACAAATAAATAGGGTGACAGGTCTTAAAATTGCCCAACTAATGGGGCGAATGTCTTATAATTTCAAAACTAGTAGGGTTAAACATGAGGGAGAAGGGGTCTAGAAAATCACCCCCTTAACCCTTTAGTACCGAGGTGATCTTGTCATTATAATCTGGATAGTATTCGACGATTTTATCCAGCTTAGGGAGGACTTGTAGCAATTAAAGCGCTTCAAAATATCTTGATTAACCATTTTAACACCTAAAGAGCGGCCTAGGCGGTAAATAATATGTAGCCACCAGCGGGGTGTTTTTACCCAAAATAGGGCTGTTTACGTGATCATTTTCATGCCTAAATAAGACCCAGAGCGTAAAACAAGTATCTATCCCTGAAAGGGCATAAACAGAGCTTTCCAATGACACCATAACGATCCTTTTATGACGGCTAGTTTTCTTGCAACAACTGCGCAACACAAGTGCAAAAAGCATGTAATTCGGTACTTTCCCCATACAATTCAGTATGTAGCGAGTGAGAGAGGGAGGGAGGAGGTGGGATTCGTGTCAGTAGGTTCGCCGCGGTGGTCTGGAGCAGTCATACGCTCGCTACTCTCCCGCCACCACTCGTCTCTCTCTCTCAGCAACATTACGTGCCAAAATTGCCACACAACCCATGTCGCGCGCCGCCAGATAGTCCAGATTTATTATGCTCGACTTATGTTGCGCGCCGACATTTAGGGGTTAACTAGCACGATTTCCACCCAAGCTGCATAAAATCGTTTACATATAGCTGGACTAACACAAAATGCATCCTCGGTAAGGAAGGGGTTAAAAAGTGAAGGGTATGAGAAAGGTATGGAATAGGTATATAATCACTGTGTAAATCACTACAAATATACCAAATGATCTTATATACCTTTATCATACCCTCTTTATATCCTTATAAAGGTTATATTGGTGGTAATAAACTCATCTAATTTGAAGGCGGTGTAACACGAGCGCCAATTTTTACGGCCAATTGTAGTCTGGCAGCTTCAAAATATAAGTAGATGGGACTCGTTAGCCTTGGTCGGCAATCCATCTAGGGGAGACAACCTTATAAAAATCTGGGTGGATGGGACTCGTCAGCCTTGGTTGGCAACCTGTCTAGGGGAGTATACCTGATACAAATCCATACTGCTTATATAAGTGTAAGGCAGGTTAGTGGATGGACTAGCCAAACACCACTGTAGAAAAATAGTGCTAACAAGATACACAGAGGGCCTCGGAGTCGGATGGATCCTAAACTGAGTAGTCAATCCTGTAAGTCCTTCAGTAAATTGGCTCGGGTTGTCCCTCTTACAGGGAATAGGTCCGCTTGGGGGCCTTCTGTGTATGGCCACCCTCATTAAAGGGAGTAAGGCGTCCGGCAATAGATAGATAAATAAAACAACCTAACATAATCTATCTTCGATCTAGTGTTTGTATTTCAATAGGAAAGAGCCTATACAAAGTACGAGAAAAAACTTGGTTCAATGAAAATTGTTGGAAAATGCGCTCGTGTGACACCACCTTAAATTAAGGGGAGGCAGACCGTTTTTCTGGACCCCCTTCTCCCTCATGTTTAGCCCCACTAGTTTTGAGATTATAAGACGTTCGGCCCATTAGTTTGGCGATTTTAACCCTTTTCGTCCTATTTCGTTGTCAATGTTAAGACCTTTCGTGCCATTTAGGTGTCAAATTTTTCCTGGCGAGCGATAGCGAGCCTGCAGTTTTAAGAGGAAGCGGCCTTCAGCCGGGACATTTTTCTACCGAAAAATGTACAAATTTATCTTGAAGGGGGGTCTAGGGGGTGTTTTTCTAAACTTGATGGAGGTCTACGGAGGAAACTCAAAAAATATATGACTAAATGCATTAATAGACCATACAAAAGGTCTGCCTCCCCTTAAGGATAGCAAGTTATTTCTGAATAAAAACAGCAACCCCTGGTGCACGAGAGTTACATGTATTTATTTTTCACATTTTGGAGAACTTCACTGATTTGGTATTCATTATAGAACACATGTAAACTCTGCATTATAGTATGTGTTCAAAAAGGCTGAAAATGTTCGCAAGTGCAGTTAGAAATAAGCATAATTCAATAGCTTATTATTCTTACGAAGTTACGAAACACCGAGATATTTCAAATGAAGCTTCGAGATCTTGGTTGAATAATTTTTGTTTCATTTTGCCAGCGCTAGATGGCAGCACCGTATGTAAACAAACCGCATGTTGTTGTTGTTGTTAGGAGAGAGTCAGTGTTCATACCGTGGTTATAGTGTCTAATGTGTGGTGAATAGACCAGTTCACATACGGGATTCGGTTTTGGAGGCTATCTTACCTTTAACTGGTGGGCTTCCCGACCCTCTGCTGTATGCTCAGCCAAGGGGGAAAAAAAGGGGGGGAGGGGGGAGCCACATTCTGCTGATGCACCAGCTCATTAGTTCATTATAGACTTGTTGATATAGACAAGGTTAATAAGCTGGTTAGTGCATCATAAACAGCAACTTGTAAGTCAGAGAGCAGTGATAGTGATAAAGACAAGAACTCAGGATCTTCAGTTCATCACTTGGCCATGTTAACCATTCAGTCATGCCTTCTTCAAACGCACCAATAATGCAAGTGAAACGCGTATTTTTATTGATTATCTTGGTAAGGATGTAGTATTCTGGCATATCACTAGCTTTGTTTACATCACTCGCAATTACGTTCCCGTCGTTTTTTACTGCCGTGGGATAAAATAAGGAAAAGGTTATCTTTATGACCGACAATAGTCCCATCGATCTTTGTAGGCCTTATAGGTCCAGTAGAGCATATACATCATTGCTATATATGTCATTACGAGCTGAAATTTAGGAATTTATCCAGTTTAACACCGGGTCGAGACCATCGATATATTATTTAGGCAAATATATTAGTTATATCATGTACTTCATTGCCATATATTATGTCCAAACCGTCGGTAATTCATTATAATATACACCCTAAATAACTAACAACAAATCTAAGGATGTAGTATCCGGGCTAAGGTCGTCATCATTACATAGGTCGTACTGTTCGTACGCTCGCGGTTTCGCTTTTGTTTTTGTTTTTTTCTGCTTTTGCCCCCTGCTGGCAACATATATGATGATGACAATAATTCATGGGGGGGGTGATGGGGGGGCTTTGCCCCCCATCAACTAATTTTTGTATCCCACGGCAGTCAAAATTGCCGGAAATGTGATCGCGAGCGAGCGAATATGTTTGGTTGCTTTGGTGTCTTAAGAATGATGGATAAGGTTTGTTTTGCAGTTTCTGACAGGGTTCATAAAATAACACACCTAAAAAAAAATAAAAAACAAGGAAAAAAAATAAAAAAATACTTGTAAAAATCGTCCCCGGTGTTAAACAGGATATTTACCAAAATTAATAATAAGGGATATAATATATACTTTATTACGATAATAATTGACTCCCTATAAACGGCAAGGCCCCCATCTTCGCTACACTCGCATGTCTGAAAACTGTCTACTGACTTGAAACTGATGTGAAATAATCAACCAATAGCAATGGAATTCCCTGTATGATGTCACGCCCATGTAACCAATCACCCGTCACACGCAGCTGCGCATATCCCATAATGCAATATATTGGAGAAGAATGTGAGGGTGGCTGACTAGTGACTAGTGTACCCACAATGGCGTCTTCAGCTGGATGACTCTCATACGTCTTTCGATTTTTTTTTTTGTACGTGATTTTCGTTCATATCCAGTGGATTTATATATTGAGTACTTTCGGAAGTGAGTGTTTACCTATTATTCAAGGACCGTCGGAAGTGATAATTTACCCATTATCCAATAATAGGGTCAGTTAGGGAAAATTATGATTTTGCCCCCTGCTGTCCACATAGATGAGGATGTCAATAAGTCTTGGGGGTGTGAGGGGGGGCTTGCCCCCCTCAACTGATTCTGTATCCCACGGCAAACAGCTATGGCCAAATACAGCTTATTTTTCGCCTTTTATCATCTTTAACCCCTCATTTTCCCTGATATTCATAGCCCTCCCCACTAGTGGTGGGCGTAATATTGAATTGTTGGATAATGGGTAAATACGGTACTCATTTCAGCTCCTCTTAAGTATAAGAGAACACTATATCTGAATGAAAAACACAAAAATAAAAAAAAAAATACAGTAGTTGCTGAAATCACTGTCAGTCCTAAAAATAACCTTTACCTAAAATAATAAGTTGAGGTATTGTCATCGTCATATATATTGCCAGCAGGGGGCAAATAACAGAAAAGATACACTCAAAATAGACTAACGTAACCGTGAGCGTGTAATACACCCGGATACCGGTACTACATACTTCCCATAATGTTGTCTTATTATTCTCAACAAATGGAGAAATAAGAGCTAAATTTTATCAAAACTTGGTTCATAAAATCAGAATTACAGGTTTTATTTTTGATAATATTTAACCCTTGAAGATCGGGGGCGGACTTAAGTCCGCCTCCAATTTGCAGCAAGTTAGGAGCATTATTAAGGCTTTTAAAGGGTTAAAATCGAGTGCAAATGGCCAGGAGCACAGCGGGCCAGACAGCCGACTCCCAGGGCTTACCGCCGCCCATTAACTCATGTTCCCTGTGTTCTCGAGAGGGCGGCAGTGTAGCCAGTAGTGAGCATAGTTGGGAAAAATATGCCGCTATACGCTATACTCCCATGTTACTGGTATCACTATATGAGAACCACGAGTGCTACGTAGCTCGTTATGGTCTCATTTTGAAGCTTTTAGCGCCTAGTTTTTTGCTGAATACATTTTTTTTCATGCAGATACTTGATTTATCATTCAGGAGGGCCTGAATATGCCCAAATAAGCCCAAAAACCACCGCTAGACAAGGGTTAAAGAGACTCGGAAATATTAGCATGCTCCATGCAGCGAATATGACCGTTTCTTTCTTAAATTATCCTACGGCCAGCGATCATTTGGGTAAACATGGTGTTAGCGGGCGTACGGTCGCTTTGTTTGCATAAGTCGCACCTTTGCAGTTACGTTCAGGTCTAATTTGAATATTTTTTATATATACAAAATGATCCCAAAGGCCAACTATTTTTTGCCCCCCTGCTGGTAATATATACTGGTATGATGATGACAATAGGTCATGGAGGGTGAGGGGGGCAAATCCCCTCTTTGGCCTTAGCATTGATATAGAAGAACACAAATTATTAATAATACGGTGGAAAAGGGAAATAATATTTAATCTCCACTGATTCAAGATGGCTGCCATTTTTGCTTCCACCCTTATTTTAATCCATAAAGTTTAATGAAATATACTTTAATTTGCACCGGTAATGACATATTATATAGGAATAGGGATAACATTCAAGACCTCTTTCGCCGCCTTATTAGAAATGATTTATTAGGGAAAATAGGGACCAATAGACTCGCCATATTTTTCTCATTATAGTCCACATGGAGGAATTTCGTTATCGACACTTGAAAAAACCCGATTACACCGAAAAATAACACAAAAATAATGTCCCGAACGTAACCAAAGCATTGCACCCAATGAATCCTTCGACCTGGGTCCTCTTCTTCTTGTTTTGAAAGATGCGGTGAGTGCGATTCACCCAATAAATGGCTTGAACGTTACTCACAAAAACTATATTATATTATATTATATTAGGGTTAGGTTAGGTTAGGTTAGGTTAGGTTAGGTTAGGTTAATCTAATCTAATATAATATAATATTTGTACATTTTGGAAGCGTGCATGGCCTCCCCACAATTTTCCTTACCTACTGTAAAAGCGCGATTCACCCAATAAATGGCGCCATTTGACGGAGTATCTTCAGATTAATGAATAATGGGTAAGTTAATGCAAATCCTCCACTCAAACCATGATAAACAACAATTAAACACTATATTCCCTGGAAAAAATATAAAGAAACTTGGTAAATAAGGCAGCTCTAGCTGTCTTGAATGTTACCGGAATAGGAAAATATTACCGAAAATACCACAATTCTCCCTCTTTTTTTTTTTTTTTATTTTTTTTTTTTTTTTTTTTTTTTTTTAGGTAGTTTTTTTCATTATACAGTATTTGAAATTAGTTACAAGCCCCGGAAAATGTTTTCCCCATTATCCAACGATCTTAAAACACTTGGATGTACCGGTATGTCATTTTCAGAAATAATACAGGTCAGGTGAAGGTATTAAGGGCTAAGCCTTTACAACGGCACCTCGTATCTATTTTCTACTTTTCCTATTTTCTAAAGAGTGTAGAGAGGGGAGAAGGGGTGTTGGAGAAAGAGTGTAGAGAGGGGAGAAGGGGTGTTGGAGAAAGAGTGTAGAGAGGGGAGAAGGGGTGTTGGAGAAAGAGTGTAGAGAGGGGAGAAGGGGTGTTGGAGAAAGAGTGTAGAGAGGGGAGAAGGGGTGTTGGAGAAAGAGTGTAGAGAGGGGAGAAGGGGTGTTGGAGAAAGAGTGTAGAGAGGGGAGAAGGGGTGTTGGAGAAAGAGTGTAGAGAGGGGAGAAGGGGTGTTGGAGAAAGAGTGTAGAGAGGGGAGAAGGGGTGTTGGAGAAAGAGTGTAGAGAGGGGAGAAGGGGTGTTGGAGAAAGAGTGTAGAGAGGGGAGAAGGGGTGTTGGAGAAAGAGTGTAGAGAGGGGAGAAGGGGTGTTGGAGAAAGAGTGTAGAGAGGGGAGAAGGGGTGTTGGAGAAAGAGTGTAGAGAGGGGAGAAGGGTGTGACGCACCCAGTGCGTAGCAACGCAACCTGATTGTACTCCTTGGTACTCCACTGTACCGCCACGGTACCGCGTTGTACCGTGCTGGCTGCTTATATTGAGTGTGACAACGTATAACTATGTTCTTTGTATCTCTGCAAAGGTCTCGTCATTTGCTAACCAGTGGTGGGTTTTGTTTTAAGCCATGTCGAGACCTTCCATTTAATATGTAGTATCAATAGAGAAGTTGATAGATAAGACAGTGGGAATTCAGAGAGAGAGAGTGAGTTAGACTTCAGAGCGAGAGGGTAGCGGTGCGCCACGCTGCCGGGGGGGGTGGTTGCCAGACGTATGGACCGGTTGGCAGCCCTGCGCTTATAGCTAGGTGCGACAGGGTTGGTAGTACATTGCCGCCTGCCTATGCTGCCTGGGCTGCCCATGTTGTCGTACAGCACATTGCCTGGAGGCTCGCTGTGTGCTCTATGACCAGGTTGCCTAGAACCTTTGAGATTCTAACATCCCTTGCCCTCTCTCCCAATTTCTCACGGTTGCACTCTTTCTCTCTGACGACATTACTCTCATTTCATTCTTCTCTCTATTTAAATGCATACCCTTCCCTTGAGGTCCTAAAGGAGTTTCAGCACTCACCTCTCGTATTACTCTTAGGACAAGCATATATTTACATATATTAGATTTAAGGGGTTAATGTGAACAGCGATCTTCTTGATGAGGATAGTTGGTGAACGTTCTACATGTTCACGAGTTATATGCCCAGCTCATCATCCAATTTGTGACTAGACTAGTGCCATGTGTAAGAGCCCGACCATGCCCAGGAGTTGTCTGTAGAGGGGCGAGGACTTAGCCTTGATTTGCCTACCGAGCCAGGAGCGAGTGTAGTACCAGAGACTACAGCTCGCTCGTAGTGCCGGTATAGTAGAGTAACGTAATTTATCTGTCCTTGTGTTCTCTGCAGTCTTTTCCTGGGTTCTCGCTTTCGGTGCTGGGACTCGTTGTTCCTGTGACTTGGCCTGCTAGCTAGAACACATGGGGATGATGAGTGGGTTATATCTTTATTTTACTATGCATTGCAGCTCTCTTTAAGTTTATGTATGTAACACTTTACAATACACATTACTCACACACAAGACAACACTATTAATACTTTCATGTATCAATTAACTGCACTGTCGTTTTGCTGCTGTGTCCGGAGTTCTGTTGCGTAGGGCGCATACGGACTCAGAGGGGAGACAGAGTGAGAGAAGCGAAGTAGCCTATGCGGTAGTAGGCTACCGGCGCAGTACTGTTGCCTGCAACCTTTTAGTTATTCCAAGTATAGATTCATTATTACAATAAGTGACTACTATTTATGTTCCTTCCATGTGTATTATTAGGTATCTACTGGATCATGAACATCTTGTATGCTACATGCTAGTGCATGTTAGTAGGGGACAGTTATTCTAGTGCACGCGCTTTCAAGTAGGCGTGTACATTTGTCATTTAGCATTTCACTGTCATACCTTTAGCCTGCTTCTATTCTACATTATTAGAGGCTTAATATTAACTTAGTTTCTTGAGTATTGCATTTCTTTAGTAATAACGTAACCTATAAATGTCTGAGGGAGTTTAGCCTCATAGCCTACCCCTGTTGTACACTTTCGCCGAGTTAAGGTACCTCGTTACCATAGACGATAACTCTGTAGGGCGTTGGTGCTTTTGTTGTCTGGAGCATATAGTATTTGGGACTGGAATCGAGCGTGTCGTTGTCACATAAGCCATTTCTGTCCTACGATCAAGAATCCCGAATATGTATTGCCGATCCAGCCGTAACAAAATGGCGACCTTGCACAAGATTCAGTAGTATCCTATCACATGTTTTTTTGGAGAACTATTCTATGCTACCTAGTAGAGCTGGCTAGAATTTTCTTGCATATTGGAGGAATTTTTATTGTGTCATTATTGTATTGGTGGACTTGCAGATTGTTTCGTTGGGGGTGTCTAGAGTAGAGTCATTCAAGCATCTTTAACATTTTGTGAGTCGAGACTGCAATTAGTAATAAGCACTTTTTTTTTTTTATGAACAGCAATAATTGTATAACCAGCACTATGTCTAATGACTCATCATTTACGGGGGAGGATAACACGGTACAGCCTAGTAACCAGCAAGTACAACAGATGTTTAGGGAGGGGAGTGTTATAAGTGGAGAGAGGGATGCCCGGGCATTTTTGCAGACACCTTTGACCGAACAGCGCCTGCAGGCTATTGATTGTTACGGTCTTCGCTGTTTAGCCACGGTTTTGGGGCGGGACTGTCCTGACAGTTGGCCCAAGAAGAATTTGGTGGCATGTTTGTTGGGTGATGGCGATGGGGCGGTGGGTGGAGTGGGGTCTTGGGGGGTTCCCTCCAAGCCTCCATTCCACTCTACCCCTGAGGTGGGCCCTCAGCCAGCGAGTCTTAGCACGATGCAGCAGGAGGGTTCTCAAGGGCAAGCTGGCTTACCCGTAAACACGTCTCGGTGTGGATCCCCCATTTTGTGCTCTCCCCCCCCAGGCCTGTCTCCTGAGATGTTATTCCAGCTAGAACTAGCTAAGTTTAAGCTGCAGGAGACTCAGATACAACAGGCTAGTATAGAACGCATAGAGGTTGCTAGAATCCAAGCCAATCAGGATGCAACCAGGTACCAGGCTGAAATGGATGTCGAGAAGTCTAGAGTAGAGACCACGGGGCGTCATCTCGGTGGTGGGCACCGGGTTACAGACTCACTTTCGCATTTAATTAAGTTAGTACCCGCATTTGATGAGACAGCAGTGACTGAGTTTTTTGCTCGTTTCGAAAAGAAGTGTCGTGAGTATGACTGGCCGGAGGTTAAATGGGCAGCATTAGTTTCATCACGTCTAGTGGGTAAGGGGTTGAAAGCCTACGATGCACTGTCACTGGACGAGAGTGTAGTGTATGGACTGGTGAAGGAGGCTGTGCTCCGGGCCTACGAACTGCAACCCGAAACTTATAGATTGAAGTTCCGTGGCGTGAATAAGAAGAGCGACGTCAGTTTTATGGAGCACGCACGGGACTTAACAGATGCAGGTAATAACTGGTTTCGGTCCGAGCACGCAGAGTCGGCTGAGGAAATTAAGCAACTTTTCTATCTGGAACAGTTTTACAAATGTACTGGAACCGATCTAACGCTGAACATTAAGGAAAAATGTCCCAAGACAGTAGAGGAGGCTGCCAAGATGGCAGACCTCAGATTATCATTGATTCGTGGTTGCGGTGCCGCTCAGAGGGCTGAGTCAGGGCAGAAGGGGCGCTATACCCCACCCACCAGAGTTTTCGATAATAACAAATCCTATGACACACATAACCACACTAAATGCATTGCACCTAATAACACCTACAAACACAAGCCTCTCCCGTTTACTAAAGGTCAGGCCCCTTCTTCGCCCGCACAAGGGAAGAAGCCCATTGGGGATGTGAAATGTTACAAATGTCAGAAGCTAGGCCATTATTCACGTGAGTGCCCTAGTAACACTTCCGCTAAGCCGGTGTCATTGGTTCACAGTATCGGTGTGTCTCTGAAGGCTGCAGCAACTGCCCGGGGTAGGTTGTCAGCAGCTGAGGCACACGCGGTAAAGAAGCGTACGGAAGGCTCGACACCTGTCCGGGACACTTTCTGTAGCCATCGGGGGCACGGGTTTGTGAGCTGGGGGAGTGAACTACGGAGGGTTGACTTGCTGAGGGATACGGGGGCTTCGCAAACTTTGTTGAGGAACTTCACAGGGAAACCGATAAATGCGGCCAGAGTTGTTGTGGTGCAGGGTATAAATGCTACGAGGTCATACCCACTTGTGAGGTTGGAGTTGAGAGTGGGAGAGGTGTGCAGGGAGCTGGATGTAGGGATCGTTGAGTGTTTGCCAGTTGAGGGCGTCGACCTTCTTCTCGGCAACGACTTTGCGGTGCCCACTTCCGGGACTCCACCCTTAGTCGTTGCCGAGAGGGCGGCCGACGTGGATGGTGAGAATCGGGAATGGGTTGGGAGGTGCCAACAGGATGAGATGGCCTGTGTGGTAACCCGATCTCGCTCTGCGGCTCCTGCACAGCCTAGCACTCAACCTCGGGGACAGTGGAGGAAGGATCAGGAGAAGGTTGCTAAGGGCAGGAAAAGGGACATTGATTCTGCTGCACTTCTCGGTGATTCGGTACTTGGACCTATAATAAACACGGGAGTTGACTCTGGCCCAGATATGGTGTGTAACAAGGCAGAGTTGGGTAAGACTTCGCGTGAGGCAAGAGCTGTAGCGAGAGCCACTAAGGCAGTAGAGCCTACTAGCCGGGGTAATGTCTTATTACAAAACCATCTTGATGCATTGACGCCCAGGGACATTAGTGAGCAGCAGCTGCAAGACGCTAGCCTAGCTCGTTATAGCAATGGTGCCATAG
>JBAKBP010034382.1:15000-20755 GCA_037953745.1 Lithodes maja | reverse complement strand
ATATGTGTGTGTGTGTGTGCGTGCTTGAGTGTTTGTGTGTGTACTTGAGTATGTGTGTGTGTGTGTATGTGTGTGTATGAGAGAGAGAGAGAGAGAGAGGGGGGGGGGGGGATGGAGTAAGAAGAGAGGAGCTATATATATAGGGGGGGGGGGGGGAGTTTATGAGGAGAAAATGAGAGAGTGCGAAAGCTTACTTTACCCTCCTTGACTCTGCAAATTAGTCTTTCCCATTCAGACAAAATATCGCCCTGACTCTTGGGTTAATACAAGGGGTCCAGGCTCTTAATAATAATAATAATAATAATAATATTTATTCAGTTAGCAATTTACAGAGTTGGTACCACATAGTATGTTACAAATATGACATGTACCAGCTTTGCATAATTCCAACTAAGGATAGCCCAATAAGGCCGTTAGGCGTATTTCCATTGGGGTCCTTGTGGGATTAGGTTAGCTGGGGAAAAGGGGAGGATAAAAGAAATAGATACTTTAGAGAAAGTATTTCTAGGGGGTTATTTTAAGATACCTTACATCCTATGGTAAATATCAGTAATCCGTAATCAGTAATCATTTCAGTTTGGTTTGCCTATCTCTTACGTATTATTTAGTAGTAGACATAAGCTTGGTGCTCCCTTCTCGCAGCTGTCCGGTTCAGGTGTTCCTTCAGGCTACGTCTGAAGGAATACAGTGTTCTCTTTTCACGGACTGACTGGGGTAGGTCGTTCCAGTCTTTGATGGCAGTGAAGAAGAATGTTTGCTTACCCTGTCCTTGGATTCTTGGGACCTTAAAATTAAACATCCTGTTTCTTGTATTATGTCCACTCCTCTCATTTGCTTTAACAAAATCACTCTTAAGATACTCTGGAGCTCTGTCATAGAACATTTTGAAGGCATTAGTGAGCCTGATGTGTTTGGCCCTGTCAGAGACATTGAGCATACCTAGTGACTGAAGTTGTTCCTGGCCAACATGTGATCTGGGTCCTAGGTTCAGCATGAACCTAACTATTTTATTTTGAGTGACCTGAAGTTTGTGCTGTGCTGATTTAGATGATGCAGAGTACCAGGATGACACAGAATAGTCAAAATGACATTGAACAAGCGCTTGGCAAAGGGTCTTTTTGGTCGCCAAGTTAAAACAAGGAGTCGAGGCTCTTGGGTTAATACAAGGGGTCTAGGCTCTTGTGATAATAAAGGGGACTATGGCTCTTGGGTTCAATATAGTTGGCGCTGGCAGGCTGACTCGCATAATAAAGGCAGCAAGGAGCCTTGGCTTAGACAATAAATCAGCTACCCATAAAACGTAATTTTCTTTAAAGAAATTTTCAAAGAAAATGGAGATGTATGGATGACTTAATTAATTATTTAACAAAGGCGTGGTTCAACATGATGGAATGCATACTTTAACCGGCGACGTCTTTTTATAATATGCTAGCTACTATTAGACGATTGTATTCAGTTTAAAAAGCTCCTCCACCAATTAATAGGCTTCGAACTATCTTACTTAATCCTTTTTATTACCACAGATCCTTCTTAAACTGTACAAAATCGTCTTAATATAGCTAGACAAAATACAACAAAAGTCACCGGTAAAGAAAGGGTTAAAGGTATATTGAGGATATGAAAACCGACATATATTATATAAATGGAGAGAAAATATAGGGTAATTCTCGCTACCAAGAATTCACCGGAGACCTCTGGTGGACGCTTCCGAAGTAGCGCCAGAGCTACGACTGTAGACATAAACAATACCCAACACCTAGGCTATACAAAGTTTATCACAAGTTCATACGATTCTGCGTATTTTTACTATATACTAGATGACTACACTAAGTGCTTATGTAATATGGTAGTCGTGGGAATGTCCATATGTAGCAAGAAATTACTAAAAGCAAAATAATTATAAGGATGATTACCTATCATAACAAAAAAGCGAGAAAATACCTGTTTCCATATACATATAAATATACGTTATTTAATATTATGGGTAACTTTAAAATATAATTAACATCAATATTGCAATGACTAATATGTGTCAGCTATAGAAAGTATATACGACATGTAGCTTATAATTAAGAAATATGGATGGAGAGGGAGGGTGGAGAACTGCGGGATATCGCCATTTAAAGGGCCCAGGTCGCTTACAGTACAAAACAACGTGTCTCAGGCGGCAACTTCAAGAATTCTTGGTAGGGTCAATTCTGAAGGAGTCTGATGAGGCCAATTTATGAAAACTGTTCTATGAAAACACTTATGTATTTACTTCCAACGATTAATTATAATGAACAATTAACATTAAATAATGTAACCAAACCTTTCTTAACTAAAAACAAGATACTCTGTTTAAGAGATTTTTTTTCTTTTCTTCTGGACCCCTTTCTCCCTCATGTTTATCCCTATTAGTGTTTGAGGTTTTAGGTCGTTCGCCCCATTAGTTTCGTGTTTTTAGACATTTTACCCCATTCTTCGTCAATAATAAGACCTTTCATGCCATATAATTGTACAATTTTTCTTGGCGAGCGATACAAAGCTTCTATTTTTGGAGGAACCCAAAAATTTACAAATGTATCTCGAAGGGGGATCTTGGGGGTGTTTATAAGCTTGGAGCTCTGGGGAGCAATATATATATATATATATATATATATATATATATATATATATATATATATATATATATATTAAAACCTAACCTTTTAAGAACAACAATTGATTGACTAATTTACTATTATCTCTCACAGAATATTTGTGCTTAGATGTGCAAGTGTGAACAAATAAGCTGGATTAGAGCTATAGTCTCTTCGCTGTAAGTAGACGAGAAATTATGACCTCTAACCTCTGTAACTCAAAAACGACTAGAGTAATCAAGCTAACATTTCTACCATTTGGGGAGAGTCAGGCAAGGAATATATGTGGAAATTTATAGCCAATTTGTTTGTGCCCTTTTTTAGTTACAGAGGATAGAGGTCATGATTTCTCGCCAACTTACAGCGAATAGACTATAGTTCAAGGATTTAGAATGTCAGCAGCTTATAGGGTTTGGTAAGGGTTCAGTAGTGTGTAAATAATTGATGAAGTCAAGGGGGGGGGGGGGGGTTGCTCCTTATATCTCTATTAAGCTTTAAACACTTCAAGACACCGCTTCGAGATCAATTTGTAAATTTTTCTGTAGAAAAATGTCCCTGCCGATGGCCAATTTCTCCTAAATTACAGGCTTACTATCGCTCGCCAGGAACAAATCGACACCTAAAAGGCACAACAAGTCTTAAAATTGCCAAACTAAAGGTGTGAAAGGTCTTAAAATCGCCAAACTGATGGGGTGAAGTACTTTAAAATCACCAAGCTGACTTATACTGCTTTAAACTTCGTGTGTCCAGGCATTTTGACCCCAACGTCCCCGTCCCTTGAATTTGGCACTCTGTCACTCTTTGGGCTTTTGGGGAGACACTAGTTACAGGCAGCCCTCCTTTTGTATCCTTCATAGTCAATTACTCATAGAACAAAAAAAAATCCTTCTCGTATTCATTCAAGACTATTTATTCTTCAGTTTATGTCTTTGAAGGAGATAGAATGGCTAATAATTGTTACTTTGTCAATTTGCTTGTATTTGTCTTAATTAAGATGGTGTCAAACAAGCGCATTTTCCGGCAATTTTCGACGAGCAAGTTTTTTTTCATATTATTTTGAGGCTTTTTCGCATTAGAATCGGAAACTAGATTGAAGGTAGATTATGCTAGGTAGTTTAATTCATATGACATTAATCCCGCCATAGTTCGTACGGCCCATTTTTAAACGTTAACTATTGGACTAAGCACTGATCGACTTGTTAGTGCCTCCCCACACAGTGTTACAATATAGTATGTTGCTATATATTAGGGAGTAGTAGATTAAAAGAAGGGCATTTTGATCAAGAGAATCGCGTGTTAGATACAAATTCCTACATATTTTAGCGATCTTGCCTCTAACTGCGTTAATGTGGTCATGCCAGTTTAAATGTTGTTGCATTGTTACGCCCAGAAATTTTGTTGTGTGAACTTCGGTTAGAACAGAGTTATTTAATTTCAGTGGAGATAAGGGATATATAATTTGTTTGTGCCTATGGAAAATCATATATATATTTTTTTTTAATGTTTAGGGTTAGCTTATTTGCTGATATCCAATCACTGACAAGATTAAGTTATGTGTTCATTGTATGAATTAAAGTGTTAATATTCGAGTGACTAAGATAAAGAGTACTATCATCAGCGAATATAATATATTTTAAGATTTTACTGGAGTTGATTATGTCATTAATAATGTAGATTAAAAATAGAAGGGGGCCTAGAATTGAGCCTTGGGGCACACCACAATTGATAAATGATTTATTTGAACATTCATCATTAACTTTAACATATTGTTGGCGACCTGATAAGTAACTAGTGAACCACCCATGTGCAACTCCCCTGACTCCGTAATGATACAACTTATCCAATAATATATTGTGGTCAACTGTATCAAATGCTTTTGACAGGTCAAGGAAGATACCAAGTGTGAAGTTATTTTTATCGAAATAATTCAAAATGTGATCAGTGAAGCAAAACAAAGCAGTTTCGGTTGATCTTTTGGGTCTGAATCCAAACTGACTATTTGTTAATATATTATTATTAGTGACAAAATTCAATAACCTTTGGTACATGTTTGTTTCTAATATTTTGCTCAGTGATGGGAGGACAGAGATCGGTCGAAAATTACTTACATCATCATAGGGACCTGATTTGTGAATAGGAGTAATTTTGGCAATTTTTAGTGGTTCGGGAAATATACCGGATGTAAGAGAAACATTACACATATGGGCAATAAGGGGAGCGAGCACTGTTACACAACGTTTTATTAGGAATGTGGGAAAATTATCGTGGCCACCAGCACTGCCACGTAATGTGTGTATTATACTTGTTATTTCATGTGACGTGACTGGAGTATGTTGTAGGGTATTGGCATTATTAGATTTGGGTAAACATGAAGTGTAGGGGACAAGGCTAGGCTTTACTTGATTTGATAGTGTTTGCCCGACATTAGCAAAATATTCATCAAATAGATTAGCTGTCGTTTCATTAGTGTTGGAGTGAATTATAGTAGGTTTATGGGATCTATTAATTTTTCTTTTTAATATGGAGTTTATGACTTTCCAAGTTTGCTTAACATTACCAGAGGATTCATTCAATTTATCTTTGTAATATTTGCATTTAGCATGTTTTATCAGCTGAGTTACGTTATTTCATAAACTTCGGTATTCCTCGCCGTAAGTTATTGGTTGTTTATAGCATTTTCGTTGTAGTTTATTTCTCTCCTTGATGAACGATTTCATTTATTTTGTAATGTATGGCTTTCCTTCGTGTTGTTCTTTTATGGTTTTCGACTGGTAATCAAATGGTCCCGGGTTCGAATTCCGATGTATCAATGGGAAAATATTATTGGGATGGAATTTGTGCTGTACCTAGTATCAGTGCAGTACCACAAAGCCCACCGAAACGCCAAAAAATACCCTCATTGTTCCCTGATTAAATAGCATTGTATGAATATTCCCATATTCAAAATATGCTACAGGGGGGCAATGCCTAGTGAGTTCATTGCTCAATAGGTGGCGTTCTGAGAATGAGGCTCCGAGTCTAGGTGGTGAGACAGTGAAGCACTGGAGCGAAGCAGCTTCAGAGATGTAGCTACTTCGAGTCGTGGGTGAGCAACCGTGCATTTGCGAAGGCAAGATATCGGGGGCTGATTGTAT
>JBAKBP010034382.1:0-10000 GCA_037953745.1 Lithodes maja | reverse complement strand
TACACGTAAATACACTGGTACATCTTAAGCAAACTATATTAAATGTCCTAAGACTTGATCTATCTATACATAGTAAACGTTCTTTTGAGAAGAGGTGACAGATTCTTCACACATTTTAAGTTAGTATTATTCATTAACGGTACATATTTATACTGTGTTGGGTTATGCTTGTAGTAATGAGAAATATATCTAATCCTTAACTGTACAATATCCTCATTTTGACATATAAACAACACATGATATTCGTCCCGCACCACATTCTCATTACATTTAGTACATACCCTGTCTTCTCTATCAATATTTCTGTGTCTACCAGTATTAACTGGTAATTTATTATTACTTGCTCTCAGTTTACTTATAGCTAGTCTCTCTCCCTTATCCAATTTCACAAGTTAATCCTCCATACTGAAGACAAATGTATAAGTTCTATAGCTACTACAAATGGCCCTACTTGACAAATTACTATTCCATTTTGTTATCCGTTGATCTTTAAGCTGTTGTTCTATTGCCAATCTGAACCAGGCTGGGTTTATTACATTGTGTGACAACCAGACTCCAGACATCCCACAGTCATTACAAATACTTTTAACACAATTCAACCAAGGTGAAGTATAAACACCAACCTGATCCAAATGTAACAAACACTTGTACATTATATAACTTAACTTACCGTACTTGTTTTACCAGTAATTAATCTCACCCAGTAACCGATCATTGAACACTTAATATTTATGTGCATAGGATATTCACCAAGTTGACCATACAACATGTCATTACTAGTATACTTATCAACATGTAATGTATGCTTTAAAAACCTCAAATGAAGCTGTTCTAATATTCTAATAACATAATGTCCCCATAGCTCAGCAGCATACAGTACAATATAATTCAAAAGCGCGCGCCACACACACACACACACACACACACACACACACACACACACACACACACACACACACACTCAGTTTGTAAAATGCAGTGCGTGTGTGTGTGTGTGTATGACGTTAGGAAAACTATTCTGCTTAACATTGACAAGCTAGAATTAACCCCAACCCACACACACACATGCACACACAGTTTATAAAATGCAGTGCGTGTGTGTGACTGTGTGTATGACGTTAGGAAAAATATTCAGCTTAACATTGACAAGCTATAAACTAACCCCAACCCACACACACACATGAGTTTGTAAAATGCATGTGTGTGTGTGTGTGTGTGTGTGTGTGTTAGTGAGTGTGCGTAAGTGTATGTGCGTGCGTGAGTGTGTGTGTGTGTGTGTGTGTGTGTGTGTGTGTGTGTGAGTGAGTGTGCATAAGTATGTGTGTGTGTCCCTCCTACTTTCCCTTAACAGGAAATAGGCGGAAAGTTTATAGGACATTAAAACGATTTATCAGCTTAACATTGACAAGCTAGAACTCAAATATTCACACACACACACATACGTGCGGTTGTGTGTTTATCGGTACATATCAATTTGGTGCATGCTTACGAGTACATTTTTCGATTTTTAAACCTAAATTACACTAACCTAACCTAACCTAACCTAACCTAACTTAACCTAACTTAACCTAACTTACCTAACCTAACCGAAAACACTCCATTTCAACGTATTTTAAAGAGGTGTGTACCGATTAACTGTCGCCCCAAACCTCATGTACCTGTAAACCTAGAGATTTGTACCAATAAACCTACAACCGCTCGTCCACACACACACACACACACACACACAACACACACACACACACACACACACACACACACACACACACACACACACACACACACACACACACACCACACACACACACACACACACACACACACACACACACACACACACACACACACACACACACCACACACACACGATTTGTAAACTGCAGTCCTTTTGTCGTGATAAAGGTAGGAAAGATACGCACACATATATACATTCTCACTTTCTCATACACACATACACACACAGATTCTCCCTCAGATACACACACACACACACTTCTGTGTGCGTGTTTGTCAGTTCCATCTTTAATGACATTATAAGATCCCCTTCCTTAGGATCAAGAATAGTCCCTAAATCAGGTATCAACCCCTCTCTCTCTCTCTCTCTCTCTCTCTCTCTCTCTCTCTCTCTCTCTCTCTCTCATATGAAATGAATTTAAACATTTTCCTGGTGTATACTGTATATGTTATTTATTGGTATGCTCGCTATTATCCATAATTTATTACCTCCTATTTTTGCACATTTAATTGTAAAATAAACTGAGCTTGATGTATTTTAATGTTTTTTTGTTTGTCCTGTAACATTAAATAAGACTATTTACACGCATAGTTCAATATATCACAAATAACAGATGTCTTATATGAGGGGTTCAGGCTGAGCGTGGGGACTGTGACGTCACTCACTCGCAGGTACCTGCGCGTGGGTAGACCCTATATTCTCTGGACCCTGGAAATATCCTTGACTGCACTTTCCCGCGAGGCTCACTTCCGTATACTCGTGAACCAGAACAAGCATACAGACCCATTGGAAGCTTAATTGGAAGATTTAAGGAGGGGGGGGGGGGGGTTCTGGACCGCTTTCTCCCTCGTGTTAACCTCATTAGTTTTGAGATTTTATGAAGGTCGGCCCATTAGTTTAGCAATTTTAACACCTTTCGCCCCATTTCGTTCTCAAATTTAAGACCTTTCGTGCCATTTAAGGGTCGATCTTTTCCTGGCGAGCGATAGCGAGCCTGTAATTTGAAGAGGAAATTAAAAATGTCCCAGCCTTATAAACTGCAAAGTTGCCCTGGTGTTGGAGGAGGAAATTCGAGGGGCGTCACTACCCATGGTATTGATAGCAGTGTAGGAAACCTCACAGAGCTGAACTACAGTGGTACAGAATTTGTCATTGTCTCAGTAGATCAGGCCGGGGTCGTCATTGCTGATATATGTAAGATTACTGGTGCAACAAGCAGTAATTTGCTCAGAGTTTGTTATGTCTGTGTCTGAGGTTCCGGTTTGCAACCCAGAAGTGCTGGTGAGATATACAATTGGGCTATTTAAGAAAACAGCAGTGCTGTTTGGAAAAGCAGCTGTGGCCTAACAACTATTACATCTGCAAAGGCATGTCCAGTTATACAGATAGGGTTGCTGGCCTTACACACAGCGTCAGGGGGCTCTACTTGCCTGGTGTTCTTTTCAGGACTCTGTTGTAAGTTTTGAGCACAGACGCGGCCATCTTGGTGAGATTGAGAATTGTTGTGAGAAGTCGTGGCCTTTCATGCTAGAGTCCTGGATCTGTGCACTGCGGGCGGGAAGGGCACGTGCATAATGGGGAGCGGATGGCTGAAGTGCTCTTATTACACTACTGTAAAGCATATGGTTGACTAGGGTCGATGTCCACTTTACATACTGTATATCAACTGTTGTTATTGCTATTACTAAGATATTGTTATCATTCTATTGCTGCATAACAGATATGTTCGGTAATTAGGTTATCTAGCGAAATTTCATGGTTTTCATTTTTTGGTAGCGAGGTGGCCAGGTAGCAAAATGTGTTGAAACTTCTTGAATTAGTATAGTCGACTGAATTAGCGAAGTTGCTCAATTCGCCGGAGCAGACTGATTTACTGAAATGGACTGCAGTTGGATGGTAAGCGAAAATTGTGTTACCTGGAGATGAATGGCCGATTACCCCAGATTTGTGGAACCCCCAAAGGAAGGCAGGAAAAGGCCATTAACATGAAGCATTACTGACGGGCTTTATAGGGCTGCTGGATCTTTATTAAGGGGAGATGGGTCGTTTTTCTGGTCCCCTTTCTCCCTCGTGTTACGCTTCATTTGTTTTGAGATTATAAGACGTTCGGTCCATTAGCTAGGTGATTTTTAAGACATATCGCCCCATTTCCTTGTCAATATTAAGACCTTTCGTACCATTTAGGTGCTATATTTTTCCTGGAGAGCGATAGCGAGCCTGTAATTTAGGAGGAACCGGCCGAATCTACTGAAAAATTTACAAATTTATCTAAAAGGGGGATTTTGGGAATGTTTTTCTAAGCTTGATGGAGGTTTAGGGAGGAAACTAAAACAATACTAAATAATTAATTAAATCGACCAATAAATAAACCCTTCCCCATTAAGGGGGGATGGGCCGGTTTTCTGGACCACTTTCTCCCTCATGTTTAGCCCCATTAGTTTTCAGATGTTAAGATGTTTGCCCCATTAGTTAGCCGATTTAAAGATCTTTCGCCCCATTTCTTCGTCAATATTTAGACCTTTCGTGCTATTTAGGTGTCGATTATTTCCCTGGCGAACGATAGTGAGCCTGTAATGTTGGAAGAACCGGCCTTAGGCCGGCACGTTTCTTCTACCGATTTTTTTTACAAATTAATCTAGAAGGGGGATCTAATGGATGTTTTTTTAAATTTGATGGAGGTCTAGGGAGGAAAGTAGAAAAAATAATGGATACATGCAAAAATCGCCCAAAAAATAATGGATACATGCAAAAATCGCCCAAAAAATGAACCATTAAGGTACGGTATAATAATCATAATAGGATATTATCTGGGCAAAATACGATGACTCTTACGCATGATAGGTAAGAATATATAATAACTATAAGATAAAGTAATATATATATTATATATATATATTCCCTATTCGGGCTCTGTCTTGAGTCGGCCACCCCCAGAGGAAAACAAAAAGGGAAAAGTGGGGATTGGGCCTGAGTATATAGATAGATAGATATATATATATAGATAGATATATAGATAGATAGATATATTCCTGAGTTTGTGGTGTAATGGTTTAGATGCAATTAGGTTCTGGGTTTGGTGTACCGAGTTAGAATCCCGGAAGGATCATATGCTTGCATTAATTTATTCAAGTGCAATGGGGTGGTTTGTAATGGAGGATTAATGTTAAGAGCGGGGTGTTCCTTAACTTGCTATAATAGTCATGTTAAGGGAGCCCAGACGGTAATGTGCAGCATAATTTACTGGTTCGGCTCAATGGTTTAAGGAAGGGGTTTAGTTTGCTCTCTAAACCTCTATCAAACTTTAAAAAAACACCCACAAGACCTCCCTTCGATATAAACTTTTAAATTTTTCGGTAGAAAAATGTCCCGGCCGAAGGCCGATTCCTCTTCAAATACAGGATCGCTATCGCTCGCCAGTAAACAAAAATTGACACCTAAATGGCACGAAAGGTCTTAATATTGGCAAAGAAATGGGGCAAAAGGTCTGAAAATCGCCAAACCAATGGGGCGAATGTCTTGAAATCTCATAACTAATAGAGCTAAACATGAGGGAGGAGGAGGACTCGAAAAAAACAACTGCCTCCCCTTTTAAATAGGTAAATAGGTAGGTAAGAGACTATTATACCCGGTTCATCATAGGTAGGTAAGAGACTATTATACCCGGTTCATCATAGGTAGGTAAGAGACTATTATACCTGGTTCATCATAGGTAGGTAAGAGACTATTATACCCGGTTCATCATAGGTAGGTAAGAGACTATTATACCCGGTTCATCATAGGTAGGTAAGAGACTATTATACCCTGTTCATCATAGGTAGGTAAGAGACTATTATACCCGGTTCATCATAGGTAGGTAACAGACTATTATACCCGGTTCATCATAGGTAGGTAACAGACTATTATACCCGGTTCATCATAGGTAGGTAAGAGACTATTATACCCTGTTCATCATAGGTAGGTAAGAGACTATTATACCCGGTTCATCATAGTTAGGTAAGAGACTATTATACCCGGTTCATCATAGGTAAGTAAGAGACAATTATACCCGGTTCATCATAGGTAGGTAAGAGACTATTATACCCGGTTCATCATAGGTAGGTAAGAGACTATTATACCCGGTTCATCATAGGTAGGTAACAGACTATTATACCCGGTTCATCATAGGTAGGTAAGAGACTATTATACCCGGTTCATCATAGGTAGGTAAGAGACTATTATACCCGGTTCATCATAGGTAGGTAAGAGACTTTTATACCCGGTTCATCATAGGTAGGTAAGAGACTATTATACCCGGTTCATCATAGGTAGGTAAGAGACTATTATACCCGGTTCATCATAGGTAGGTAAGAGACTATTATACCCGGTTCATCATAGGTAGGTAAGAGACTATTATACCCTGTTCATCATAGGTAGGTAAGAGACTATTATACCCGGTTCATCATAGGTAGGTAAGAGACTATTATACCCGGTTCATCATAGGTAGGTAAGAGACTATTATACCCGGTTCATCATAGGTAGGTAAGAGACTATTATACCCGGTTCATCATAGGTAGGTAAGAGACTATTATACCCTGTTCATCATAGGTAGGTAAGAGACTATTATACCCGGTTCATCATAGGTAGGTAAGAGACAATTATACCCGGTTCATCATAGGTAGGTAAGAGACTATTATACCCGGTTCATCATAGGTAGGTAAGAGACTATTATACCCGGTTCATCATAGGTAGGTAAGAGACTATTATACCCGGTTCATCATAGGTAGGTAAGAGACTATTATACCCGGTTCATCATAGGTAGGTAAGAGACTATTATACCCGGTTCATCATAGGTAGGTAAGAGACTATTATACCCTGTTCATCATAGGTAGGTAAGAGACTATTATACCCGGTTCATCATAGGTAGGTAAGAGACTATTATACCCGGTTCATCATAGGTAGGTAAGAGACTATTATACCCGGTTCATCATAGGTAGGTAAGAGACTATTATACCCGGTTCATCATAGGTAGGTAAGAGACTATTATACCCGGTTCATCATAGGTAGGTAAGAGACTATTATACCCTGTTCATCATAGGTAGGTAAGAGACTATTATACCCGGTTCATCATAGGTAGGTAAGAGACTATTATACCCGGTTCATCATAGGTAGGTAAGAGACTATTATACCCTGTTCATCATAGGTAGGTAAGAGACTATTATACCCGGTTCATCATAGGTAGGTAAGAGACTATTATATCCGGTTCATCATAGGTAGGTAAGAGACTATTATACCCGGTTCATCATAGGTAGGTAAGAGACTATTATACCCGGTTCATCATAGGTAGGTAAGAGACTATTATACCCGGTTCATCATAGGTAGGTAAGAGACTATTATACCCGGTTCATCATAGGTAGGTAAGAGACTATTATACCCGGTTCATCATAGGTAGGTAAGAGACTATTATACCCGGTTCATCATAGGTAGGTAAGAGACTATTATACCCGGTTCATCATAGGTAGGTAAGAGACTATTATACCCGGTTCATCATAGGTAGGTAAGAGACTATTATACCCGGTTCATCATAGGTAGGTAAGAGACTATTATACCCGGTTCATCATAGGTAGGTAAGAGACTATTATACCCGGTTCATCATAGGTAGGTAAGAGACTATTATACCCGGTTCATCATAGGTAGGTAAGAGACTATTATACCCGGTTCATCATAGGTAGGTAAGAGACTATTATACCCGGTTCATCATAGGTAGGTAAGAGACTATTATACCCGGTTCATCATAGGTAGGTAAGAGACTATTATACCCGGTTCATCATAGGTAGGTAAGAGACTATTATATCCGGTTCATCATAGGTAGGTAAGAGACTATTATACCCGGTTCATCATAGGTAGGTAAGAGACTATTATACCCGGTTCATCATAGGTAGGTAAGAGACTATTATACCCGGTTCATCATAGGTAGGTAAGAGACTATTATACCCGGTTCATCATAGGTAGGTAAGAGACTATTATACCCGGTTCATCATAGGTAGGTAAGAGACTATTATACCCGGTTCATCATAGGTAGGTAAGAGACTATTATACCCGGTTCATCATAGGTAGGTAAGAGACTATTATACCCGGTTCATCATAGGTAGGTAAGAGACTATTATACCCGGTTCATCATAGGTAGGTAAGAGACTATTATACCCGGTTCATCATAGGTAGGTAAGAGACTATTATACCCGGTTCATCATAGGTAGGTAAGAGACTATTATACCCGGTTCATCATAGGTAGGTAAGAGACTATTATACCCGGTTCATCATAGGTAGGTAAGAGACTATTATACCCGGTTCATCATAGGTAGGTAAGAGACTATTATACCCGGTTCATCATAGGTAGGTAAGAGACTATTATACCCGGTTCATCATAGGTAGGTAAGAGACTATTATACCCGGTTCATCATAGGTAGGTAAGAGACTATTATACCCGGTTCATCATAGGTAGGTAAGAGACTATTATACCCGGTTCATCATAGGTAGGTAAGAGACTATTATACCCGGTTCATCATAGGTAGGTAAGAGACTATTATACCCGGTTCATCATAGGTAGGTAAGAGACTATTATACCCGGTTCATCATAGGTAGGTAAGAGACTATTATACCCGGTTCATCATAGGTAGGTAAGAGACTATTATACCCGGTTCATCATAGGTAGGTAAGAGACTATTATACCCGGTTCATCATAGGTAGGTAAGAGACTATTATACCCGGTTCATCATAGGTAGGTAAGAGACTATTATACCCGGTTCATCATAGGTAGGTAAGAGACTATTATACCCGGTTCATCATAGGTAGGTAAGAGACTATTATACCCGGTTCATCATAGGTAGGTAAGAGACTATTATACCCGGTTCATCATAGGTAGGTAAGAGACTATTATACCCGGTTCATCATAGGTAGGTAAGAGACTATTATACCCGGTTCATCATAGGTAGGTAAGAGACTATTATACCCGGTTCATCATAGGTAGGTAAGAGACTATTATACCCGGTTCATCATAGGTAGGTAAGAGACTATTATACCCGGTTCATCATAGGTAGGTAAGAGACTATTATACCCGGTTCATCATAGGTAGGTAAGAGACTATTATACCCGGTTCATCATAGGTAGGTAAGAGACTATTATACCCGGTTCATCATAGGTAGGTAAGAGACTATTATACCCGGTTCATCATAGGTAGGTAAGAGACTATTATACCCGGTTCATCATAGGTAGGTAAGAGACTATTATACCCGGTTCATCATAGGTAGGTAAGAGACTATTATACCCGGTTCATCATAGGTAGGTAAGAGACTATTATACCCGGTTCATCATAGGTAGGTAAGAGACTATTATACCCGGTTCATCATAGGTAGGTAAGAGACTATTATACCCGGTTCATCATAGGTAGGTAAGAGACTATTATACCCGGTTCATCATAGGTAGGTAAGAGACTATTATACCCGGTTCATCATAGGTAGGTAAGAGACTATTATACCCGGTTCATCATAGGTAGGTAAGAGACTATTATACCCGGTTCATCATAGGTAGGTAAGAGACTATTATACCCGGTTCATCATAGGTAGGTAAGAGACTATTATACCCGGTTCATCATAGGTAGGTAAGAGACTATTATACCCGGTTCATCATAGGTAGGTAAGAGACTATTATACCCGGTTCATCATAGGTAGGTAAGAGACTATTATACCCGGTTCATCATAGGTAGGTAAGAGACTATTATACCCGGTTCATCATAGGTAGGTAAGAGACTATTATACCCGGTTCATCATAGGTAGGTAAGAGACTATTATACCCGGTTCATCATAGGTAGGTAAGAGACTATTATACCCGGTTCATCATAGGTAGGTAAGAGACTATTATACCCGGTTCATCATAGGTAGGTAAGAGACTATTATACCCGGTTCATCATAGGTAGGTAAGAGACTATTATACCCGGTTCATCATAGGTAGGTAAGAGACTATTATACCCGGTTCATCATAGGTAGGTAAGAGACTATTATACCCGGTTCATCATAGGTAGGTAAGAGACTATTATACCCGGTTCATCATAGGTAGGTAAGAGACTATTATACCCGGTTCATCATAGGTAGGTAAGAGACTATTATACCCGGTTCATCATAGGTAGGTAAGAGACTATTATACCCGGTTCATCATAGGTAGGTAAGAGACTATTATACCCGGTTCATCATAGGTAGGTAAGAGACTATTATACCCGGTTCATCATAGTAGTAG